>JAJOZX010012524.1:0-40000 GCA_023014485.1 Bathynomus jamesi
GTAATTCTATTTTACCTACACTAGTCAATAAAAATTAGTTATAGATTGTACGATTTATATTTTTCCCTTTTACCTATTCATTATGAATGTAATTTTCCCCACAGAAAAAAAAAAAAAAAAAATCTAAATTTTTTTTAACCATATCTTGTTTGTCTAACTTAATTGTTTATTTAAATTAAAATATTAATCTTTGAATTCTTTTATATTATATAATAACTCACTTGTTCTGTATAAAATTTGTATTGTAACTAATGGTACCCTGTTAGGATGTATTTCTCATTTGTATTGTATTAATGGTACCCTATTAAATTATTGTATAAATATCATTTTTAAAAGGGGAGTAATGTAAAAAGTGAACAATGAACAATTCCTACACCATCATTATATGAATTCATTGTCCATTTTTACATAAGAAACCAAAAAATCACATAAGCGAGTTTTGGATAGAATTTCAATTTGTAATAATGACTTATGCACTATGACGTCATAAAATAACTTTATTCTCTTTATACGTTTCCCACTGTCTCTAATTTGTTCTTGTAATCTTCCTAATAATGATTTGTACTTTACGTAAAAATTCATAACTATGACGTCACATTTCCCTTCATCATATATCTAGTATCCAATGTACGAAAATTCTTTAACATCATGCTAAGGACGAAACGCTCTATAGAAGTCATTATTTATATGTTATGTAGTATACATATAATATTAATCAACCATACTCATTCTTACATTCATGTTCTTTCTTGACCGCTATCCTTTATTAATTTTATTACTTATTCATTCATCTACCTATTGTCTACTTATCCCTATCAACTTATCAGTCTATGTTTACTCGTGTCAATTTGTGAGGCGCGAAACTTTAGGTTCGTTCGAGAACGCGAAAAAACGTTCTCTATTATGTTTTTCATTTTTATTTTAATTATATGACCTCCCGAGGTGAATCAAAACAAATGCTTAGTAAGATCGAATTCCGCTCACGACAACGGATTCGAGCGCCTCAAAGATCAGATGCCTCCGTTCGCTCTGATTTCAAATTCATAACATTATAACATATTATTTCGTAAATAAATTATCTCGTAAGTGCATGTACTTTGTATTATATTTCTAACATCTTAATTGTCTATTAATAAGAAACACTGTAAAAACAAAACAAGTTATAGTAATTGTTTAATTGTAATAACTGTAATACTTCATTTTAATATAAGTAATGTACTTCAATGAAACTGTAATTGAATGTAATGATTTAATTTATCATGTAAGAATGTACTTTAAAATGGAATTGTAATTAAACAATAATAAGTGAATATGAATTAATTGGTAATTGTAATCGTAATTGTAATGAACCAAAATTAATACGTATACAGTCATGTACTCAAAGTGTACTTATGTGTACTATTACGAAATGATATCGCCGTCAAAAATGTAGACTCGGCAAAAATATACGATTAGTTTTATTTTATTTTTTTAAATTTTTATTGCAGTCATTTAAAACATCTGATCATGTGTTTAAAAAAGGGGGGAAATTTAAACTTCAACTGTTCTCCCCCAAACATTTAAGTTATATTATACGTATATTTGTAAAAATGCACCACTTCAGATTGCCACTTCATTTAAGGCACTTCTCCATTAGACTTCATATTAGCACCTCATTAGGAGGGGGCAGAGGCCCTTGCCTCCTTAATATATTTTTAGATTCCGGCCTGAGCCATGGTCGAAAGAGGTCGAACCTCTACCTTGTAAAATTCAGAGCAATACCTGTAATTTTAAGAAGTAAACCACAGTAAAAGAAGTTTTTATCTTTTTCCTTCGAGCCGTGCTCTCTCAGGAACTCAGTCAAGTCGACAAGTTATAAAAGAAAGTCGATAATTTTATTATAAGAGAAGGATCAGAGAATTATTGAAAGAAAAGAATTAACAGAGTGTCGACCCCATAGCGAGAGAAAAGAATTATAGAAAAGTATAAAGAAGAAACATCCGTTGCTTGCTCCTAACCAGAACCCCCCCGTCGAATCCGAACCGACTCAGAGGCCATAAAGGGGGGTTAACAGCTTGCGACCCTATAGCCAGGATAAACAAAAAATTGGCGACCTTAACCAGATTAGAAGAATATTTAAAAAGATTATTTTAAGAAGAGGATTCTAACAATTGGCGACCCTGCACCAGGATAACAAGATTACTTTAAGAAGATTATTTTAAGAAGAGGATTCTAACAACTGGAGACCCTATACCGGATAAACACATAGAAGAAGGAAGATAACAACTCAGACCCTATACCAGGATAAACACATAGAAGAAGGAAGATAACAACTCAGACCCTATACCAGGATAAGATGATGATTTACGAAGAATATTTTTAAGAAGACGATTTTTAACAAGAAGATTTTAATAAGAAGATTTTTAAGAAGAATAAGATTTTCAAGAAGAGGAAGATTTTTAAGAACAAGAAGATTTTTAAGAAGAGAAGATTTTAACAAGTGGCCACTCTTTGGCCAGATAGAAATTACCCTGCACCAGGATAAAAAGATTATTTTAAGAAGAAGATTACTTTAAGAAGAAGATTACTTTAAGAAGAAGATTACTTTAAGAAGAAGAAGATTTTAAGAAGAGGCCACTCTTTGGCCAAGATAGAAATTACCCTGCATCAGGATAAAACCAGTTGACCGGCGTGTCACGACTTCTAGTTCGTAACATCCACCCTTGACCGGTGTGTCACGACTCCAAGTTCTCCACGTCTAGTTTTCATCCAAGAAGAAGTAGCCAACAAGACGTCTTCAGGACACGTCTCAAGGATTTTCCCCATAGAAATGTTGTTAAGTACATTTTGTTTTTTTTAAGTAATTTATAAACACTTGAAAAAAAATCAGTACTATTAACAGTTAATATTTAGTATGGAGCCAGAATTTAACACAAAACACAGTGAACATTTCAGACGCCAGTGATACATTTTTTTTGAGTGAAACAGTAATTGTAACACAGAGTTAATTGTAACAGAGTTAATTGTAACAGAGTTAATTGTAACAGAGTTAATTGTAACAGGGTTAATTGTAACAGGGTTAATTGTAACAGGGTTAATTTCAAGAGAGTTAATTTCAATTGAGTTAATTTCAAGAGAGTTATTTTCACTGTTATATTCAGTATAGAAAAATTTTATTTTATGTACCTTCCCGTACATTAGAATGAAATATTATTTACATTTTTTTTATTTTTGTTTGCAAATTTTTTTCAATTACTGAATTGAATTGACTTGCAAATTAAGAGAGAGATTTACAGAGAGTTTATAGATTTAGAGAGATACTTGAAGTAATTTTGAAGTCATTTTTTGAAGTCATTTTTTGAAGTCATTTTTGAAGTCATTTTTTGAAGTCAGTTTTCAAGTCAGAAGTTGCACCAAGAGGGTCAACCAACCCAGAGGTTAATCGTCTACTGATAAAGATCAAGTGCAGTCATTTTCCATTTTAGTTAATTTCAAGTTAGTTTCAGAATACTTGATAAGAGGTCAAGTCAGAAGGTTGCGCCAAGATGGACAACCGCCCCAGAGATTTATAGAAATACTTGATAGAGCTCAAGTCAGAGAGATTTATTTCAAGTCAGAGAGATTTATTTCAAGTCAGAGAGATTTATTTCAAGTCAGAGAGATTTATTTCAAGTCAGAGTTATATTCGAAGTCAGAGTTATATTCGAAGTCAGAGTTATATTCGAAGTCAGAGTTATATTCGAAGTCAGAGTTATATTCGAAGTCAGAGTTATATTCGAAGTCAGAGAGTTCAAGTCAAAGTTAGTTTTTAAGTCGAAGTTAGTTTTCAAGTCGAAGTTTTCAATGCAGTCAATTGAATTCAACCTTTTTTTTGTTGTTCAAGAGAATTTAATTCAACCTTTTTTTTGTTGTAAAAGAGAATTAAATTCAACCTGAATTGACCGATTTGCGTCTTTAGTTAACCTTTTTTCTTTGTTTGTAAGACGGAAATTCACTGATTTGTCTTTCCCTTTTCATGCATTGTTATGTATATAAATATATAGTTATGTAATTCATTAATTGTAACAAAACCTTTTTACAAAAGTTTTAACGAGTTTTATAATTATTTGATTATATGATGACAGAAATACCGTAACAATTAATCGATCATACCTAATTTATCCTGCTCTGTACGATCGGGAAATTTACCCGTATGACCGCACATACCCTAAATTCAGTCATTTAATTTTAATAAAACTTCTACGCAATAAAACAGATGTATTTGTCTATATGCAAACAAGTTTTCAGACTAAAATATCAAATAATTCAAAATTCTATCAACATTCAACGAAAGAGTGATTTTCTACTTAACAAGCAAAAATTATTAAAACCTTTTTAATATTTTTTTTTATTATATAAAAATAATTTTAATGAAAAATTTACCTGTAATTAGATTTTATAATAATTGACTTAAACTTAAAAGATTTTATAACCCATCTTAAATTATTATACATCATTTTTAAACTTTGTTAATTCAAAAACCTTCCAAATCCCTACACATTTGACCACAGTCTATACATCATCCACTACGTAATTCGATTTGTACCTACAACAGTCAATAAAAATGCATGTATGCACACTATATATATACTATATATATACAAAACCTTATGCTAAAATCATTGGATATCACAATAAACTATTTCATTGCGCGTAATTTAATCTTAATCATTTTTGCTTACTATATATAAATTTTTGCTCATGCATTTATACAGTTAATTTAACAATCCTCTCAGCTAATCTGTCTCTCGAACTTATAAAATACACACTTTGTACCCAATAAACATAAATACACACTAGACCACAGGTATATACATCATCCATTACGTAATTCTATTTTTACCTACACTAGTCAATAAAAATTAGTTTATAGATTGTACGATTTATATTTTTCCCATTTACCTATTCATTATGAATGTAATTTTCCCCACAGAAAAAAAAAAAAAAAAATTCTAAATTTTTTTTAACCATATCCTTGTTTGTCTAACTTAATTGTTTATTTAAATTAAAATATTAATCTTTGAATTCTTTTATATTATATAATAACTCACTTGTTCTGTATAAAATTTGTATTGTAACTAATGGTACCCTGTTAGGATGTTATTTTCTCATTTGTATTGTATTAATGGTACCCTATTAAATTATTGTATAAATATCATTTTTAAAAGGGGAGTAATGTAAAAAGTGAACAATGAACAATTCCTACACCATCATTATATGAATTCATTGTCCATTTTTACATAAGAAACCAAAAATCACATAAGCGAGTTTTGGATAGAATTTCAATTTGTAATAATGACTTATGCACTATGACGTCATAAAATAACTTTATTCTCTTTACGTTTCCCACTCTGTCTCTAATTTGTTCTTGTAAATCTTCCTAATAATGATTTGTACTTTACGTAAAAATTCAATAACTATGACGTCACATTTTCCCTTCATCATATATCTAGTATCCAATGTACGAAAATTCTTTAACATCATGCTAAGGACGAAACGCTCTATAGAAGTCATTATTTATATGTTATGTAGTATAAATATAATTATTAATCAACCATACTCATTTTTACATTCATGTTCTTTCTTGACCGCTATCCTTTATTAATTTTATTACTTATTCATTCATCTACCTATTGTCTACTTATGCCATATCAACTTATCAGTCTATGTTTACTCGTGTCAATTTGTGAGGCGCGAAACTTTAGGTTCGTTCGAGAACGCGAAAAAACGTTCTCGTATTATGTTTTTCATTTTTATTTTTAATTATATGACCTCCCGAGGTGAACTCAAAACAAATGCTTAGTAAGATCGAATTCCGCTCACGACAACGGATTCGAGCGCCTCAAAGATCAGATGCCTCCGTTCGCTCTGATTTCAAATTCATAACATTATAACATATTATTTCGTAAATAAATTATCTCGTAAGTGCCATGTACTTTGTATTATATTTCTAACATCTTAATTGTCTATTAATAAAACACTGTAAAAACAAAACAAGTTATAGTAATTGTTTAATTGTAATTAACTGTAATACTTGATTTAATATAATGTAATGTACTTCAATGAAACTGTAATTGAATGTAATGATTTAATTTATCATGTAAGAATGTACTTTAAAATGGAATTGTAATTAAACAATAATAAGTGAATATGAATTAATTGGTAATTGTAATCGTAATTGTAATGAACCAAAATTAATACGTATACAGTCATGTACTCAAAGTGTACTTATGTGTACTATTACGAAATGATATCGCCGTCAAAAATGTAGACTCGGCAAAAATATACGATTAGTTTTTATTTTATTTTTTTAAAATTTTTATTTGCAGTCATTTAAAACATCTGATCATGTGTTTAAAAAAGGGGGAAATTTAAACTTCAACTGTTCTCCCCAAACATTTAAGTTATATTATACGTATATTTGTAAAAATGCACCACTTCAGATTGCCACTTCATTTAAGGCACTTCTCCATTAGACTTCATATTAGCACCTCATTAGGAGGGGGCAGAGGCCCCTTGCCTCCTTAATATATTTTTAGATTCCGGCCTGAGCCATGGTCGAAAGAGGTCGAACCTCTACCCTTGTAAATTCAGAGCAATACCTGTAATTTTTAAGAAGTAAACCACAGTAAAAGAAGTTTTTATCATTTTCCTTCGAGCCGTGCTCTCTTCAGGAACTCAGTCAAGTCGACAAGTTATAAAAGAAAAGTCGATAATTTTATTATAAGAGAAAGGATCAGAGAATTATTGAAAGAAAAGAATTAACAGAGTGTCGACCCCATAAAGCGAGAGAAAAGAATTATAGAAAAGTATAAAGAAGAAACATCCGTTGCTTGCCTCCTAACCAGAACCCCCCCGTCGAATCCGAACCGACTCAGGGCCATAAAGGGGGGGTTAACAGCTTGCGACCCTATAGCCAGGATAAACAAAAATTGGCGACCCTTAACCAGGATTAGAAGAATATTTTAAAAAGATTATTTTAAGAAGAGGATTCTAACAATTGGCGACCCTGCACCAGGATAACAAGATTACTTTAAGAAGATTATTTTAAGAAGAGGATTCTAACAAACTGGAGACCCTATACCAGGATAAACACATAGAAGAAGGAAGATAACAACTCCAGACCTATACCAGGATAAGATGATGATTTTACGAAGAATATTTTAAGAAGACGATTTTTAACAAGAAGATTTTTAATAAGAAGATTTTTAAGAAGAATAAGATTTTCAAGAAGAGGAAGATTTTTAAGAACAAGAAGATTTTTAAGAAGAAGAAGATTTTAACAAGTGGCCACTCTTTGGCCAAGATAGAAATTACCCTGCACCAGGATAAAAAGATTATTTTAAGAAGAAGATTACTTTAAGAAGAAGATTACTTTAAGAAGAAGATTACTTTAAGAAGAAGAAGATTTTAAGAAGAGGCCACTCTTTGGCCAAGATAGAAATTACCCTGCATCAGGATAAAACCAGTTGACCGGCGTGTCACGACTTCTAGTTCGTAACATCCACCCTTGACCGGTGTGTCACGACTCCAAGTTCTCCACGTCTAGTTTTCATCCAAGAAGAAGTAGCCAACAAGACGTCTTCAGGACACGTCTCAAGGATTTTCCCCATAGAAAATGTTGTTAAGTACATTTTGTTTTTTTTAAGTAATTTATAAACACTTGAAAAAAAATCAGTACTATTAACAGTTAATATTTAGTATGGAGCCAGAATTTAACACAAACACAGTGAACATTTCAGACACCAGTGATACATTTTTTTAGTGAAACAGTAATTGTAACACAGAGTTAATTGTAACAGAGTTAATTGTAACAGAGTTAATTGTAACAGAGTTAATTGTAACAGGGTTAATTGTAACAGGGTTAATTGTAACAGGGTTAATTTCAAGAGAGTTAATTTCAATTGAGTTAATTTCAAGAGAGTTATTTTCACTGTTATATTCAGTATAGAAAAATTTTATTTTATGTACCTTCCCGTACATTAGAATGAAATATTATTTACATTTTTTTTATTTTTTGTTTGCAAATTTTTTTTCAATTACTGAATTGAATTGACTTGCAAATTAAAGAGAGAGTTTACAGAGAGTTTATAGATTTAGAGAGATACTTGAAGTAATTTTGAAGTCATTTTTTGAAGTCATTTTTTGAAGTCATTTTTGAAGTCATTTTTTGAAGTCAGTTTTCAAGTCAGAAGGTTGCACCAAGAGGGTCAACCAAACCCCAGAGGTTAATCGTCTCCACTTGATAAAGATCAAGTGCAGTCATTTTCCATTTTTAGTTAATTTCAAGTTAGTTTCAGAATACTTGATAAGAGGTCAAGTCAGAAGGTTGCGCCAAGATGGACAACCGCCCCAGAGATTTATAGAAATACTTGATAGAGCTCAAGTCAGAGAGATTTATTTCAAGTCAGAGAGATTTATTTCAAGTCAGAGAGATTTATTTCAAGTCAGAGAGATTATTCAAGTCAGAGTTATATTCGAAGTCAGAGTTATATTCGAAGTCAGAGTTATATTCGAAGTCAGAGTTATATTCGAAGTCAGAGTTATATTCGAAGTCAGAGTTATATTCGAAGTCAGAGTTATATTCGAAGTCAGAGAGTTCAAGTCAAAGTTAGTTTTTAAGTCGAAGTTAGTTTTCAAGTCGAAGTTTTCAATGCAGTCAATTGAATTCAACCTTTTTTTTGTTGTTCAAGAGAATTTAATTCAACCTTTTTTTTGTTGTAAAAGAGAATTAAATTCAACCTGAATTGACCGATTTGCGTCTTTAGTTTAACCTTTTTTCTTTGTTTGTAAGACGGAAATTCACTGATTTGTCTTTCCCTTTTCATGCATTGTTATGTATAAAAATATAGTTATGTAATTCATTAATTGTAACAAAACCTTTTTACAAAAGTTTTTAACGAGTTTTATAATTATTTGATTATATGATGACAGAAATACCGTAACAATTAATCGATCATGTACCTAATTTATCCTGCTCTGTACGATCGGGAAATTTACCCGTATGACCGCACATACCCTAAATTTCAGTCATTTAATTTTTAATAAAACTTCTACGCAATAAAACAGATGTATTTGTCTATATGCAAACAAGTTTTCAGACTAAAATATCAAATAATTCAAAATTCTATCAACATTCAACGAAAGAGTGATTTTTCTACTTAACAAGCAAAAATTATTAAAACCTTTTTAATATTTTTTTTTATTATATAAAAATAATTTTTAATGAAAAATTTACCTGTAATTAGATTTTATAATAATTGACTTAAACTTAAAAGATTTTATAACCCATCTTAAATTATTATACATCATTTTTAAACTTTGTTAATTCAAAAAACCTTCCAAATCCCTACACATTTGACCACAGGTCTATACATCATCCACTACGTAATTCGATTTGTACCTACAACAGTCAATAAAAATGCATGTATGCACACTATATATATACTATATATATACAAACCTTATGCTAAAATCATTGGATATCACAATAAACTATTTCATTGCGCGTAATTTAATCTTAATCATTTTTGCTTACTATATATAAATTTTTGCTCATGCATTTATACAGTTAATTTAACAATCCTCTCAGCTAATCTGTCTCTCGAACTTATAAAATACACACTTTGTACCCAATAAACATAAATACACACTAGACCACAGGTCTATACATCATCCATTACGTAATTCTATTTTTACCTACACTAGTCAATAAAATTAGTTTATAGATTGTACGATTTATATTTTTCCCTTTTACCTATTCATTATGAATGTAATTTTCCCCACAGAAAAAAAAAAAAAAAAATTCTAAATTTTTTTTAACCATATCCTTGTTTGTCTAACTTAATTGTTTATTTAAATTAAAATATTAATCTTTGAATTCTTTTATATTATATAATAACTCACTTGTTCTGTATAAAATTTGTATTGTAACTAATGGTACCCTGTTAGGATGTTATTTTCTCATTTGTATTGTATTAATGGTACCCTATTAAATTATTGTATAAATATCATTTTTAAAAGGGGAGTAATGTAAAAAGTGAACAATGAACAATTCCTACACCATCATTATATGAATTCATTGTCCATTTTTACATAAGAAACCAAAAATCACATAAGCGAGTTTTGGATAGAATTTCAATTTGTAATAATGACTTATGCACTATGACGTCATAAAATAACTTTATTCTCTTTACGTTTCCCACTCTGTCTCTAATTTGTTCTTGTAATCTTCCTAATAATGATTTGTACTTTACGTAAAAATTCAATAACTATGACGTCACATTTTCCCTTCATCATATATCTATCCAATGTACGAAAATTCTTTAACATCATGCTAAGGACGAAACGCTCTATAGAAGTCATTATTTATATGTTATGTAGTATAAATATAATTATTAATCAACCATACTCATTCTTACATTCATGTTCTTTCTTGACCGCTATCCTTTATTAATTTTATTACTTATTCATTCATCTACCTATTGTCTACTTATGCCCTATCAACTTATCAGTCTATGTTTACTCGTGTCAATTTGTGAGGCGCGAAACTTTAGGTTCGTTCGAGAACGCGAAAAAACGTTCTCCTATTATGTTTTTCATTTTTATTTTTAATTATATGACCTCCCGAGGTGAACTCAAAACAAATGCTTAGTAAGATCGAATTCCGCTCACGACAACGGATTCGAGCGCCTCAAAGATCAGATGCCTCCGTTCGCTCTGATTTCAAATTCATAACATTATAACATATTATTTCGTAAATAAATTATCTCGTAAGTGCCATGTACTTTGTATTATATTTCTAACATCTTAATTGTCTATTAATAAGAAACACTGTAAAAACAAAACAAGTTATAGTAATTGTTTAATTGTAATTAACTGTAATACTTCATTTAATATAATGTAATGTACTTCAATGAAACTGTAATTGAATGTAATGATTTAATTTATCATGTAAGAATGTACTTTAAAATGGAATTGTAATTAAACAATAATAAGTGAATATGAATTAATTGGTAATTGTAATCGTAATTGTAATGAACCAAATTAATACGTATACAGTCATGTACTCAAAGTGTACTTATGTGTACTATTACGAAATGATATCGCCGTCAAAAATGTAGACTCGGCAAAAATATACGATTAGTTTTTATTTTATTTTTTTTAAATTTTTATTTGCAGTCATTTAAAACATCTGATCATGTGTTTAAAAAAGGGGGGAAATTTAAACTTCAACTGTTCTCCCCCAAACATTTAAGTTATATTATACGTATATTTGTAAAAATGCACCACTTCAGATTGCCACTTCATTTAAGGCACTTCTCCATTAGACTTCATATTAGCACCTCATTAGGAGGGGGCAGAGGCCCCTTGCCTCCTTAATATATTTTTAGATTCCGGCCTGAGCCATGGTCGAAAGAGGTCGAACCTCTACCCTTGTAAATTCAGAGCAATACCTGTAATTTTTAAGAAGTAAACCACAGTAAAAGAAGTTTTTATCTTTTTCCTTCGAGCCGTGCTCTCTTCAGGAACTCAGTCAAGTCGACAAGTTATAAAAGAAAAGTCGATAATTTTATTATAAGAGAAAGGATCAGAGAATTATTGAAAGAAAAGAATTAACAGAGTGTCGACCCCATAAAGCGAGAGAAAAGAATTATAGAAAAGTATAAAGAAGAAACATCCGTTGCTTGCCTCCTAACCAGAACCCCCCCGTCGAATCCGAACCGACTCAGGGCCATAAAGGGGGGGTTAACAGCTTGCGACCCTATAGCCAGGATAAACAAAAATTGGCGACCCTTAACCAGGATTAGAAGAATATTTTAAAAAGATTATTTTAAGAAGAGGATTCTAACAATTGGCGACCCTGCACCAGGATAACAAGATTACTTTAAGAAGATTATTTTAAGAAGAGGATTCTAACAAACTGGAGACCCTATACCAGGATAAACACATAGAAGAAGGAAGATAACAACTCCAGACCCTATACCAGGATAAGATGATGATTTTACGAAGAATATTTTTAAGAAGACGATTTTTAACAAGAAGATTTTTAATAAGAAGATTTTTAAGAAGAATAAGATTTTCAAGAAGAGGAAGATTTTTAAGAACAAGAAGATTTTTAAGAAGAAGAAGATTTTAACAAGTGGCCACTCTTTGGCCAAGATAGAAATTACCCTGCACCAGGATAAAAAGATTATTTTAAGAAGAAGATTACTTTAAGAAGAAGATTACTTTAAGAAGAAGATTACTTTAAGAAGAAGAAGATTTTAAGAAGAGGCCACTCTTTGGCCAAGATAGAAATTACCCTGCATCAGGATAAAACCAGTTGACCGGCGTGTCACGACTTCTAGTTCGTAACATCCACCCTTGACCGGTGTGTCACGACTCCAAGTTCTCCACGTCTAGTTTTCATCCAAGAAGAAGTAGCCAACAAGACGTCTTCAGGACACGTCTCAAGGATTTTCCCCATAGAAAATGTTGTTAAGTACATTTTGTTTTTTTTAAGTAATTTATAAACACTTGAAAAAAAATCAGTACTATTAACAGTTAATATTTAGTATGGAGCCAGAATTTAACACAAAACACAGTGAACATTTCAGACACCAGTGATACATTTTTTTTAGTGAAACAGTAATTGTAACACAGAGTTAATTGTAACAGAGTTAATTGTAACAGAGTTAATTGTAACAGAGTTAATTGTAACAGGGTTAATTGTAACAGGGTTAATTGTAACAGGGTTAATTTCAAGAGAGTTAATTTCAATTGAGTTAATTTCAAGAGAGTTATTTTCACTGTTATATTCAGTATAGAAAAATTTTATTTTATGTACCTTCCCGTACATTAGAATGAAATATTATTTACATTTTTTTTATTTTTTGTTTGCAAATTTTTTTTCAATTACTGAATTGAATTGACTTGCAAATTAAGAGAGAGAGTTTACAGAGAGTTTATAGATTTAGAGAGATACTTGAAGTAATTTTGAAGTCATTTTTTGAAGTCATTTTTTGAAGTCATTTTTGAAGTCATTTTTTGAAGTCAGTTTTCAAGTCAGAAGGTTGCACCAAGAGGGTCAACCAAACCCCAGAGGTTAATCGTCTCCACTTGATAAAGATCAAGTGCAGTCATTTTCCATTTTTAGTTAATTTCAAGTTAGTTTCAGAATACTTGATAAGAGGTCAAGTCAGAAGGTTGCGCCAAGATGGACAACCGCCCCAGAGATTTATAGAAATACTTGATAGAGCTCAAGTCAGAGATTTATTTCAAGTCAGAGAGATTTATTTCAAGTCAGAGAGATTTATTTCAAGTCAGAGAGATTTATTTCAAGTCAGAGAGATTTATTTCAAGTCAGAGAGATTTATTTCAAGTCAGAGAGATTTATTTCAAGTCAGAGTTATATTCGAAGTCAGAGTTATATTCGAAGTCAGAGTTATATTCGAAGTCAGAGTTATATTCGAAGTCAGAGTTATATTCGAAGTCAGAGTTATATTCGAAGTCAGAGAGTTCAAGTCAAAGTTAGTTTTTAAGTCGAAGTTAGTTTTCAAGTCGAAGTTTTCAATGCAGTCAATTGAATTCAACCTTTTTTTTGTTGTTCAAGAGAATTTAATTCAACCTTTTTTTTGTTGTAAAAGAGAATTAAATTCAACCTGAATTGACCGATTTGCGTCTTTAGTTTAACCTTTTTTCTTTGTTTGTAAGACGGAAATTCACTGATTTGTCTTTCCCTTTTCATGCATTGTTATGTATATAAATATATAGTTATGTAATTCATTAATTGTAACAAAACCTTTTTACAAAAGTTTTTAACGAGTTTCATAATTATTTGATTATATGATGACAGAAATACCGTAACAATTAATCGATCATGTACCTAATTTATCCTGCTCTGTACGATCGGGAAATTTACCCGTATGACCGCACATACCCTAAATTTCAGTCATTTAATTTTTAATAAAACTTCTACGCAATAAAACAGATGTATTTGTCTATATGCAAACAAGTTTTCAGACTAAAATATCAAATAATTCAAAATTCTATCAACATTCAACGAAAGAGTGATTTTTCTACTTAACAAGCAAAAATTATTAAAACCTTTTTAATATTTTTTTTTATTATATAAAAATAATTTTTAATGAAAAATTTACCTGTAATTAGATTTTATAATAATTGACTTAAACTTAAAAGATTTTATAACCATCTTAAATTATTATACATCATTTTTAAACTTTGTTAATTCAAAAAACCTTCCAAATCCCTACACATTTGACCACAGGTCTATACATCATCCACTACGTAATTCGATTTGTACCTACAACAGTCAATAAAAATGCATGTATGCACACTATATATATACTATATATATACAAACCTTATGCTAAAATCATTGGATATCACAATAAACTATTTCATTGCGCGTAATTTAATCTTAATCATTTTTGCTTACTATATATAAATTTTTGCTCATGCATTTATACAGTTAATTTAACAATCCTCTCAGCTAATCTGTCTCTCGAACTTATAAAATACACACTTTGTACCCAATAAACATAAATACACACTAGACCACAGGTCTATACATCATCCATTACGTAATTCTATTTTTACCTACACTAGTCAATAAAAATTAGTTTATAGATTGTACGATTTATATTTTTCCCTTTTACCTATTCATTATGAATGTAATTTTCCCCACAGAAAAAAAAAAAAAAAAAATTCTAATTTTTTTTTAACCATATCCTTGTTTGTCTAACTTAATTGTTTATTTAAATTAAAATATTAATCTTTGAATTCTTTTATATTATATAATAACTCACTTGTTCTGTATAAAATTTGTATTGTAACTAATGGTACCCTGTTAGGATGTTATTTTCTCATTTGTATTGTATTAATGGTACCCTATTAAATTATTGTATAAATATCATTTTTAAAAGGGGAGAGTAATGTAAAAAGTGAACAATGAACAATTCCTACACCATCATTATATGAATTCATTGTCCATTTTTACATAAGAAACCAAAAATCACATAAGCGAGTTTTGGATAGAATTTCAATTTGTAATAATGACTTATGCACTATGACGTCATAAAATAACTTTATTCTCTTTACGTTTCCCACTCTGTCTCTAATTTGTTCTTGTAAATCTTCCTAATAATGATTTGTACTTTACGTAAAAATTCAATAACTATGACGTCACATTTTCCCTTCATCATATATCTAGTATCCAATGTATGAAAATTCTTTAACATCATGCTAAGGACGAAACGCTCTATAGAAGTCATTATTTATATGTTATGTAGTATAAATATAATTATTAATCAACCATACTCATTCTTACATTCATGTTCTTTCTTGACCGCTATCCTTTATTAATTTTATTACTTATTCATTCATCTACCTATTGTCTACTTATGCCCTATCAACTTATCAGTCTATGTTTACTCGTGTCAATTTGTGAGGCGCGAAACTTTAGGTTCGTTCGAGAACGCGAAAAAACGTTCTCGTATTATTTTTTTCATTTTTATTTTTAATTATATGACCTCCCGAGGTGAACTCAAAACAAATGCTTAGTAAGATCGAATTCCGCTCACGACAACGGATTCGAGCGCCTCAAAGATCAGATGCCTCCGTTCGCTCTGATTTCAAATTCATAACATTATAACATATTATTTCGTAAATAAATTATCTCGTAAGTGCCATGTACTTTGTATTATATTTCTAACATCTTAATTGTCTATTAATAAGAAACACTGTAAAAACAAAACAAGTTATAGTAACTGTTTAATTGTAATTAACTGTAATACTTGATTTAATATAATGTAATGTACTTCAATGAAACTGTAATTGAATGTAATGATTTAATTTATCATGTAAGAATGTACTTTAAAATGGAATTGTAATTAAACAATAATAAGTGAATATGAATTAATTGGTAATTGTAATCGTAATTGTAATGAACCAAAATTAATACGTATACAGTCATGTACTCAAAGTGTACTTATGTGTACTATTACGAAATGATATCGCCGTCAAAAATGTAGACTCGGCAAAAATATACGATTAGTTTTTATTTTATTTTTTTTAAATTTTTATTTGCAGTCATTTAAAACATCTGATCATGTGTTTAAAAAGGAGGGAAATTTAACCTTCAACTGTTCTCCCCCAAACATTTAAGTTATATTATACGTATATTTGTAAAAATGCACCACTTCAGATTGCCACTTCATTTAAGGCACTTCTCCATTAGACTTCATATTAGCACCTCATTAGGAGGGGGCAGAGGCCCCTTGCCTCCTTAATATATTTTTAGATTCCGGCCTGAGCCATGGTCGAAAGAGGTCGAACCTCTACCCTTGTAAATTCAGAGCAATACCTGTAATTTTTAAGAAGTAAACCACAGTAAAAGAAGTTTTTATCTTTTTCCTTCGAGCCGTGCTCTCTTCAGGAACTCAGTCAAGTCGACAAGTTATAAAAGAAAAGTCGATAATTTTAGTATAAGAGAAAGGATCAGAGAAATATTGAAAGAAAAGAATTAACAGAGTGTCGACCCCATAAAGCGAGAGAAAAGAATTATAGAAAAGTATAAAGAAGAAACATCCGTTGCTTGCCTCCTAACCAGAACCCCCCCGTCGAATCCGAACCGACTCAGGGCCATAAAGGGGGGGTTAACATATGTATATATACACGTATGTATGTATATATACACGTATGTATATATATATATATATATATATATATATATATATATATATATATATATATACACACACATGTATGTATGTATATATATACACACACACGTATGTATGTATGTGTATATATATACACACACGTATATATATATATATATATACATATATACACAACATATGTATACCTTACCTTACAACCTTACAAAGGTTCCGCGCGATGATTTCTCATTTCGCGAAGGTCAAGCTTGTCGCCCCTCCTCTCGAGTTGGCCTGGTGAAGTAGTGAGTTGGATTCTTGCGCTCTCCACCTCACATAGCCAGGTACGCCCGGCTCATCGGGGATTGTTCTGAGCCTGGCGTCTAGTCTTCTTTTGAAGATTTCCACTGCAACTCCCTTGTGTTTCTTAGGTCTTTGGGCAACTGATTAAACAGTTTTGGTCCTCTCACTACAAAACTATTTTCTTTCAGGGTTAAGGATGTTCCCTGTCTCGCCTTCAATTTGGGAATACGACACAGTCTACCGCTTCTACTTTCCATCGTTGTTTGGGGAGTTATGGGATTCAGAGTAAGATTAGGGACTAGTTTCTCCATTATTTTCCAAGTGTAAATAATGGTGTATCTCTCTCTTCTCCTTTCCAGTGAATATAGGTCTAGTTCTCGTAACCTTTCCCAGTAATTTAGTTCTTTGCACCCATTGATCTTGGCTGTGAAGCTTCTTTGGATCCCCTCCTGCTGTCTAATGTCTTCTTTTTTATATGGGGAAGTTAGGACCGAGCAGTATTCTAATTTGGGTATGATCAGGGTTTTCAGTAGAGGAATCATTACATTCCTATCCCTTCGTTTAAAGGTTCTCAATATCTGACCCGTTATTCTCTTTGCTCTGTTTACTGTTATCTTATTTTGTGTTTCAAATTTTGCATCATCTGTCATTACAACCCCTAAATCTTTTGCTCTGGAATTTCTCTGAATTTCATGTCCATTTGGGGTATAATATTCCATGCCCTTTAGGTCTTCTCTTTTTCCGTACCGGAATAGCTGAAATTTCTCGGTGTTAAACTTCATATTGTTGTCTTCAGTCCACTTGTAGATTTTGTTTATGTCGGTTTGTAGAGATCCTATGTCTTCTGGGTTTCTTATTTTTCTACTGATCTTTGTGTCATCCGCAAAGGATGTTACTGTGCTGTCTCTGGTAACGTCCTCATCTATGTCAGTTAGCATGATTATGAAGAGTAGTGGAGCTAATACTGTTCCTTGTGGTACTGAGCTGAGGACCTCTGATTCTGATGAAGATACTCCTTGTACTGTAACGACTTGCCTCCGCTCACTAAGGAAATTATATATCCATTTCCCTACTTTTCCTGTTATTCCCATATATTTCAGTTTATGTATTATGATTCCGTGGTCACACTTGTCGAACGCTTTAGCAAAGTCTGTGTATAGTACATCATAGTTTTCATTACTTTCAAGTGAATCAATAATGTTGTTGTAGTGTTCCATTAGCTGTGATAGGCATGATCTGCCTGATCGAAACCCGTGTCGGTTATCATTGAATTTTTTCTGAGTTTCCAAAAAGTCATAGATTTTTTGTCTAACTATTCTTTCAAATATTTTAGTGAGATGAGATGTAAGCGACACTGGCCTATAGTTTTTGGCCTGGGATCGATCTCCTCCTTTATATATTGGGACTATGTTCGCGCTCTTCAGGATGCCCGGTATTTCTCCCGTGTCTAATGATCGTCTCCATATCCAGTATAGGGGCTCAGCGATTGCATTCTTGCAGTTTTTGATCAGTGTGGCATTCCATTTATCCGGTCCTGCGGCTGAGTGTGTTTTTAGTTTCCCTATGGCTTGTGTAATATCATCCGCCGTAAAGTCGAAATCCGTTATACTTTCCCCTTGTGGTTCTTCTTCAAAGAACGCGTTTCTATCGCAAATCAATTTGTCAGTTTTTGGGATACTGAAAGATGATTCATACTGAGCTTTTAATATTTCAGATACTTCTGTTAGATCATCAGATAAATCACTGTTCTCATTTTTTAAAGGTCCGATAGTCGCTTGGTTTTTCGACTTTCTTTTTGCGAAATTATAGAAGTACTTTGAATTAACCTTTATCGCTTCTATAGCGTCATCTTCTTTTTCTGTATGCTTCTCGATTTGTTCCTGTATGACGACATCGATACTTTGTAGTTTATCATTTAATATTTTTCTGATGTTGTTATCTTTACAATTACTTAATTTTGCAGTCACTCTTTTTCTCTTTCGGGACAATGCCCTCTTTTGTTTTTCGAACCTGCTTCTCTTTACTCTTTGTTGTATCTTTGGGACATGTTTTTCCACAATTTCTAACGTCTTCTCCTCTAACGTCATTAGCATCTCTTCCGTTGTCTTGGCCTCGCAAATGGTTTTCCAATCAATTATTTCCATGCTGAATGCAACATCTTCCCAGCTTATAGCTTTGGAGTGAAAATTAAAAATTTCGAATTTGCTTCTTTCTGTTGTTCGTGTTCTTTCCTTTCCTGTTGCCTTTATATTAGTTGTTATTTCAATGATATTGTGGTCTGATATCATAGTTGGGGAGATTTCTACATTATCAATTAGATTACTGTTGTTTGTGAATACCGAATCTAGGCAGTTGTTTTTTCTTGTGTTTTCTGTTATTTCTTGCGTTAACATAAATTTATCAGCTAAAGCTAGTAGCATTTTTACCTGCTCCTGGTCTTCTCGTGTGCCCCCCTTGTCCTGGTGGATACATATATTTTTTCCTATCCCTTTATATTTCATGAATGGGAAATTAAAATCACCACAGAGAAAAATATTTGGGGTTGGAGAGTGTAGATCTTTTACTAAGTTTCTTACCTCTGTAATGGAATCTGAAAATTTTGAGGTTGGCGTGTTTGGGGGTCTCTACATTACAATTAGTACCATATTTAATTTTTCAATTTTTGCTGCTACACATTCTATGTAGTTGTTTGAGGTACTTATAACCATTTCTGCTATGTGCCTTTCGCGTGTGTAAATAGCACATCCTCCTTTACGTCTCACTGTTCTGTCGGCTCGGAGGATGTTATAGTTGTCAATTTGTATTTCTTTTTTGTCAATACAGGATTCACAATTTTCACAGTTCGCCTGGCAGTCCTTTAGATGAGTTTCCGTGAGGCATGCAAAGTCTGCTCCGGCTTCTTGCATGAGTCCTTTCAGGTATGCAACTTTGTTCGTGGACTGGTTTGATTTAAGGCCCTGTATGTTGGCTAGGATTATTTTTATTTTTTCTCTTTCTTTTTCGCATACAGGTGGTTCCGCTTTGTTTTCCCATGGGGTGCCGGTTTCGTTGCCTTGTGGTCCTCCAAGAATTTACCTCTTTTTATCTTTGTCGGTACCTGTTGCCCCGATACCGCATGAAGTGTCTTTGTTCGTACCTTCTGTCCGGCTCTCGGATTTCTATATTTATATTTGTCAGCTGGTTTTGTAATTGCTGGAGAGTATTTAGCAGCTGAAATGGGTTGGCTGCGTCTAAAAAATTTCCACTCTTCTTTGATGTTCGTTTTTTCTGTTCCCTCGGTGCGTTCCTTTGAGGGTGGTAGTATCGGCATTTTTTTTATTTGCAACTCCCATATCTTTCCTAAGTGTTGCAGACCGTAAGATGGTGGAACATGCATTTCTTATCAAACTTGCAATATCCACTTGTGTAATGCATTTTGCATAATGTGGGATGTGCATATATGCATTGCCCATCCCGATATCTGCAGTTTCCTTTCGCGTAGTATTTGCATACGATATTTTCTACGCTTCTGCTTTCTTTCTTATTATTTACCAAGTTCTTAGTTTTGGCATTATCATTATTTTTCTTTGGCTGTTTATTTTCTACGTTTTTAGTTATTATCTTTTTATCATTTCGCTCGTTGGACCGTTTGTCTACTTCGCCACTTTTACTTATTTCTTTCCTTTCATCTATGTCTTCCTTCCGTATTACGTTGTTTATATCGTTATTTGTTATTAAATTGTTGTTCGTTATTATGCTGTTAATCGTTATTTCGTCTTCTCTCTCATCCACCCTGTTTTTCGTTGGGACCATTTCGGACACATGCGTCCCCATTATTTCATTCTTTTTTGTAACTTTCGAGTCTGCTATCTCCATTTCTTTAAAGACCGCGAAAGAATTTACAGTCTGTGTACATGCGCCACATAGAAATTTGATCCCCACGACTTGTTTCGCGTTCGAGACAAGAGTTATTTCCCGATCATTCCAATTCATGCAGTTAAAGTCGTTTAATCGTTGGCAGAAATCACACCTAATCGCTAGGCTTTCCGTTGTTACTAAATTGCACAAATTACAGATTAAGTGAGAATTTGGACCCATATCCATGATATTCCTTAATTAGCTTAAGAAGAAATACCCACACAAATTCTTTATTTATTTTTATTTTTTTTATTTCTGTTTCTTTCCTTTCGATGATCGAGGGTATTTCGAGGGTTTTCTGACCTTTGTGTTTTATGACCTTTTTCCTGCTTTGTTTCAAACTTTCTCGAATGCCAACCGTATTTCGTTTTGAATATATACGTTATATATACGTTATATACGTATATATACGTTATAATACATATATACATATATGTATATATATGTGTGTATATATATACATATGTGTGTGTATATATATATATATATATATATATATGTATATGTGTATGTGTATATATATATATATATATATATATATTATATATATATTATATTATATATATATATATATATTAGGGTGATGCAAAAAAGGGGTCAAATTTTTTTTTTTTCAATTTCAGGGAGACACCCTCCTATTTTATTCATATTTCTAAGAAAGCATTGTATGCGAAATTTGGGGTTGAAAAAGAGAAAATTAGAGGTTGCTACCAAGCTTTAAAAATAAATGTATATCAGTTTGTGCTAAAAATATTGTTTTGTTGATATTTTCGCCGGAGCCGGTTTGATATGTACCTAGTTAACCTAGTTTGAAAAAAAACGATGACATTCTAGACTATAGTACGTAGTGAGCTCATAAAATAGTAAATAATAGGCACGCTGATTTCCGCACCACCCTCTGAGGTACAGCGTATAGCGCGTTAACTTTTTTTTTGGAAGTTTCCCCAGTAGGCATATCATAACCACTTATGTATGTTTATTTTCGTTTTTTGTGAAGCAAGAGTAATGTTTTCTTGTTTTTGTTTGAGAGTGACGACCTGTAACTTTTAACAATTTGAAGAAGGTATTGTTTCTGCTCTTCATCATTGGTTATCAGTTTGTTGTATTCCTCCATCAGTCGTACACCTCTTTCCGCAATGTCGTTTACCACTTTGAGTCCATATGCGATATCTCTTGCATTCGCATAACTTTCATCATCATTCCATTCTTCAGCATCTTTTTCAAGAAAAGTGCAAGGCACCTCTAGGATTTCAAAGAATCTTTTTGTGTTCGCAGTAACGAAATCCTGCAGTTGTTTCTGCCCAGCTGATTCAGGATTTATTGATGCTCGTTTGCTCGGTTTTGAGTCAACTGGTTTCTGCAGAGCATGCTTCATTTTGTTTTTTGTCTCATGCGAAACAGCTGAATCAAAAAATGCAAGCGCCACAAGCTCCTCAGAGAGGTACCACAAATGTCTCAAAAACTTATTGAGTGCAGCACTTGCAATTTTGTCATCCTTTTGCTTGTAGAGCTGCAGACTTTGCACAAAATGCAAATCTGAACGGGGGCGCATGAGGGTATGGGTGCCAGGTACCACGATCTGATGTATATCGCAGCTGAAAAGCAGCAAACATCTCTCAGTCCTTTTTCCTCTCTCTCAGTTAGTTTAAACTGAGATTTAAACATCCAAATTTTAATGCAGTAAATTAGCTTGCCCATCCATCGTGCTCTGTGATAAGCTCCGGGTGCTTTAAAGCTGATTCCTGACTTGGGGGCACTACCGATGAAAATGAGCGTTAGCTCGAGCAATTCCTTGTAGTCATCACGAGGCTGCTGTTCATCAAGCTGAGCTTGAGCAAATTGAATGAGTTCTTCAGCATCTGAGATTTTCTCTGCAATGTTAGGGTCATCTGTTGCTGTTTGGTAATTGTTCTTGTCAATTTCCACCCACTTTGCTTTGAATCTCTTAAACAGTTGTATGTCAGGGCCACTAGAAGATGGCAAGGAGACAGAAACTGCAGCTTCTAACACTATTTCGAAAATATGATGTCGGCAAGCCAGCCACAGCATATCTTTATCCAATCTTTGCTCTAGTAACATACAAGCACCACTCTTAGAACCTGTGTTGGAGGCAGTGGTGTCAAAACACATGCCCTTCACTTGGTCAGATATATTCCACTCCAATACTAACTGATGGACAGCATCTGCAATGTTTTGACCAGTTCCTCTGGCAAGTTTGGGAATACCAAGAAGCTGATCAACTCCTTGGCCGGAAATTAGAACTGGCAGTCGATCAACATTTTCATGACCAGTAATATCTTCCAGTAGTTTGCCGTCCCAATGTATTTGGAGAGGGCAATTTGTTTCGAAATCCTGCTTCAAATTTTCTGCCATTGTCTTGCGGTTCCTTTGTCTTGCTCTCCGTATCGATGAATAGCTAACACTGTATTCTTCAGGGTTTTGCCCAAGAGCATTGATTGTTGGGATCAAGATTTCCGAAGCAGCTCTATCACTTACTTTTGCAGCATCAAGAGATACAAGCATTGAAGAATCCATAAGCTTTGCACTCTTAGACTTTGATCTACTTTGTCTCGAAGTTGATGGCTGCTGAGGGTCAGCAACAAATTCTTCTTCTGATTTTGAACTATCTTCATTCAAACTTGAAGGACTTGAACTTGAGAGCACTGCTGCTTCGAAAACGGCTGTTTCCCTCTTTCTTTTCTTTTCAAGCAATGTTTCCTTTTCTCTAGCAATCTCTTCCATTTGTGAAAAAACTTTATCCACTCCAGACATTTTGCCTTTTCTTCCTTTTTGTCGTTGCAGCATCAAAAACTCACGATCTTCATCTATCTTTATCATGTCAAGAGCACTTGCATGTGCAATGTCAAACAGATCTTGCAAGTCATTTTGCCAGCTCTCTTGTTTTTGAAGTAGTGCAGGTGATTGCTTCTTCTTATTATTTCTGTTCTTCTTTAGTTTCTCCCACTCGTTGAAAAGTTTCTTTACTCTCTCCACGACATGACATTTCAACACTGTTGGGATGCGTGCCTTTTCCCACACATCCATAACATCTCTAGCAGTCAACAAAGCCGCTGTTTTCACCTGTTGCTTTTTATTGATCTTGTAGTTCATAAACAATGCTAATGTTTCCCTTTTAGATGGAAGCTGGGTTTCTTTGAAGGACTCTATAGGATGTCCTATGAGCCAAACAACTGTTTTGTGACGCGTATGCCGCTCCATGAGTGCAACTCAGCAACTGCTATACAACCACTCTCAGCGAAGGCAGCAAAGATACTGAGTCAGTGGCGCCGCACTTACACTGACGCGGCCGCCACAGTGACGTCACAGCAAAGAAATGATTCTAGAATGTTCGGCCACGCGTCTATAGCAATGAAAGGGATGAGAAGGTTTACGGAAAGAGGTTCAGAGTCTGTTATGACTGCTATATGTTGCTGACTACCATTTTTGATGAAATCTGCAAAATAAATAAATGTACAATAAATACAAACTGAAAAATAACAATATACAAAATGTTCAATGGATGGTAGCAACCTCTAAAATGTCTTCAATTGTGCTGAAATTTTGCATGTTTAGTTTTTACACTAAATTAAATAAAATTAGAGGGTGTCTTCAAGTTTTTGAAATGATAAGTTTTTTGCATCACCCTAATATATATATATATACTTATATACAGGGTGTTTGAAAACTTTCTGTACAAATTGTAATGGGGGATAGGCAACACCAAGACAAACCCTTTTCGTCTATAAGTGTATGTCCGATGACGTCACCATTCGGCGCGAGAGGGCGCCGCTGCAATTGGCTAAAAGGTGAAGTGGGCTAGACTCGCGCTTGCCGCGGGCATTCTTAAATCGGACGTAGTACGCGTAACATGGATCGCTTCACGACTGCTGAGATGGCTGACATGCATATGGTGTATGGGGCTGCCAATGGAAACGGAAGAGCTGCTGTGAGGTTGTACCGACAGCGCTTCCCAAACAGACGTGTGCCAAACCACCAAACGTTTCCGCATTTGCATCGGCGACTGCGAGAAACTGGAACATTCCATGTAAACATGCATGACACTGGTCGGGAGAGAAACGTGTGCACTCCTGACATGGAAGAAGAAATCCTACGGCGATTTGAGGACAATCCAAGCGCAAGCACGCGAGGTGTTGCACGTATCCTCGGTGTGAACCACGACCTGGTCTGGAGAGTGTTGCACGAGCAGCAGTTACATCAGTTTCATCGTCAGAGAGTCCAGGCATTACAACCTCGGGATTACCCTCTTCGTGTGGAATTCGCACGCTGGTTTCTGCAGCAGACAGCGGTGCAGCCTAATTTTCCGGCTTATGTGCTGTTCTCAGATGAGGCCTGTTTCACACGTGAGGGTGTGTTTAACATGCACAATTCTCACGTGCGGGCGCACGCAAATCCACATGCTACACGGGTGCATGCTCATCAAGAACGGTTCGCCGTCAATGTTTGGGCGGGTATCGTCCATGGCAAGTTGATTGGGCCGTACCTGCTGCCTGCCCGACTCGACGGCGGGTTTATCGAATATTTCTTGAAGAAACGTTGCCGGAACTGCTGGAAGATGTTCCCGTGGCTATTCGTAGACGAATGTGGTTTCAACACGACGACGGGCCCCAGCACACTCCAGCAACGATGTGCGGGATTATCTGAACGCCACTTTTGGGGACCGATGGATAGGCCGGGGTGGGCCCGTAGCCTGGCCACCGAGATCGCCCGATTTAACATGCCTCGATTTCTTCCTGTGGGGACACATGAAGAACCTCGTGTACGAGACTCCCATTTACTCAGAAGAAGACCTCGTAGCAAGAATCGCTGTCGCCGCTGGAACTGTTCCCGAAATGCCGGGAATCTTTCGACGTGTACGTCGGTCAATGCTTCGACGCTGTCGGGCATGCATTGATGCTACCGGTCGCAACTTTCAGCACCTTCTTTAAATAAACATGCCTTCTTTAAATAAACATGTTACGCGTACTACGTCCGATTTAAGAATGCCCGCGGCAAGCGCGAGTGTAGCCCACTTCACCTTTTAGCCAATTGCAGCGGCGCCCTCTCGCACCGAATGGTGACGTCAGCGGACATACACTTATAGACGAAAAGGGTTTGTCTTGGTGTTGCCTATCCCCCATTACAATTTGTACAGAAAGTTTTCAAACACCCTGTATATATATGTGTGTATATATATATATATGTATATATATCTGTATATATATTATATATATGTATATATATACATATATACACACGTATATATATATATATATATATATATATATATAATATATTATATATATACACACGTATATATACACATACGTATGTGTGTGTATATATATACATACATATACACACACACACGTATGTATGTTATATACACGTATGTATGTGTATATATATATATAATATATATATATATATATATATACACACATGTATGTATGTGTGTATATATATATACAACACATGTATGTATGTGTGTATATATATATATATACACGTATGTATGTAGGTATATATATATATATACACACACACGTATGTATGTATATATACACACACACGTATGTGTATATATATATGTATATATATTATATATTATATATATAATATATATATATATTATATATATACACACACGTATGAATGTATGTATATATATATATACACTAGGGTGGATCACTTTTCACTTTTTTTTTTAAATTATAGCTGGTCAAAGTTTTTCCCATGATTTGGTTCAGTGGAAGTACACTGACACCATTTTTACCAAAATCGATCAATATTTAGGGGTCGCGCATCGACCTTGAAAATTTCAATTTTGGAAATTTGGCCAAATTGACAATTTTTTACTGAATAAAGATAAATCATCAAATGACCATATTTTCTGAATCCTCTCAGTGAAAGAAATCCTCTCAGATACTTACCAAGTTGATAGGACAAGTGGCTTAGAAGTTATACTCACCTTGAGATAGCATTTAAAATTTAAAATACCGTATTTGTCCCCGTACCTCCATATGCTGTCTGCCATTGTCTGCTTTTTAGGCTAAGATAAAACGAATAAGGAAAGATCAAATGTATTTTGTATTAA
The DNA here is from genome assembly GCA_023014485.1 of Bathynomus jamesi. Classification (NCBI taxonomy): domain Eukaryota; kingdom Metazoa; phylum Arthropoda; class Malacostraca; order Isopoda; family Cirolanidae; genus Bathynomus; species Bathynomus jamesi. The sequence continues at coordinate 26,974 of JAJOZX010012524.1, forward strand.
AACGGTTTACCGATATCACTAAAGGCACTTACTCCGGTGCCACTAACTAGGTTAAAAAACTGTATGAATCGTGGTTAGAACATACGTCATCTTAAGGCGTGCGCCATGTACTCTCTCTGCTAACTCCCTTTCCCTCTGCGCTACGTTATCTTGGCAAGGGACGACTTCTTGAAGTCACCGAGTTCTTTCCGGCTCTTTTCCACGAGCTGAAAAAGACCTTGCAGCTGTGACTCGTCTTTTGTGATAGTGTTCGCGTAATCTTCTATAAGTTTTATCCCTCTCTCTGCCACGTCGTTGGTAACTTTCAGATGCGAGATGACATTCTTCAGATCACAGTAGTTCTTATCTTGATCCCACTTATTCACCGGCAGAGTGAGCCACGTAGACGCGCACACCTGCAGGCCTGTGAACACGAACCACGAGGACTCATCGATCAGGTCCGGAAGGCGCGTCGTGTCATCAACCGAGACGTTGTCATACGTGAAGTCCTCGGGCACAGCGAGGCGGCACAGCTTCTTTGCCATCTCGTGCTTCACAGTGTCTTCCACTTTGTCACTGCAGAGGGCGAAAACGACGGTCTGAGGCCTCAGATACCACAAGTGCCGCCTGATCACTGCCAGTAAAGCCTCTGCAATCTCGCGATCCACAGCCCTGTACTGCAGAAGACGCTGGTACAACACAAGGTCATTCAGCGGGGCGTCAGCTGCGACAGGAGACGCCAGCCAGGCAGGTGCGTAGAGGAGTGCAGTGAATAGTACCACTCTCTGAAGTTTCTGTACCAGCTCGTCGTCGAACTCCAGCTGACCGCTGAACATCAGGAGCTTCGTGTAGTAGATGATCTGAAACGAATACGCACTGTGATGTATAAATACCGATACCACTCCATATAAGTTTGTTTAATGGTAAATTATTTGTCTTATTTTTTCTGGTAGGGACTTCAAATGGCTGTTTGCAGAAGGCAATACAATATTTAACTTCTAATTCAAAATACTAACCTTGGCCATCCACCTCGCATGATGGTAGGCTCCTGGGCGCATGAAGTGTGTGCCACGACGTGGCTGGGCCCCGAGTACCAGGAGTGTAATCTCCGCCACTTCTCGGTAGTCTTCTCTGACAAGACCAGAAGCGGTGCCAAGGAACTTGACTGCCTCATCTCGGAGCTCCATCAGCCACGTCACCTCCGCCAAATGCTCGATCTCCAGCTCGCGATAAGTCGAGAGGTCGAGCTTGTCCCACCTGAAAGGGGAGTTATGAAAATATTGCATGAAAACGACTGAAGTTTCCCTTTTCGACTGCTATTAACATCATTAGTAGAAGGACGCTGATATCTCAATTGCTCTCAAGGCAAAAAATCATTGGAGAAAACAAATGCGCCTTAGACTTGAAATTCACCTTCTCCTCAGATACTGGAACAAAGGTTCAGTTGGTGCTGTGGTTCTTCCAAACGCGGTGATGACCACTGCCCCCGATGAGCTCTAACGCGATGGCGACAGCCCAGCTGGAAGAGCGGTTTACCAAGCATGTTCTCCAGCCGGACCACCGCACCCTGCACCCTCCCCGTATTGGAGGAAGTTGTGTCGAAGCACAGTCCAATCACGTTCTCGCATCCCCAGTCTTTGAGAGCACGAAAGGTCGCCTGGGCCTGGGACAGACCGGTGCCGTCAGCAACAGTCGGAACGGCCAGCAACTTTCCTTCTGTGCACTGGGGAGCTCCGGAGATGAGAATCGCCTGGTGGTGCTCCAATGATCCAAGAGAGTCCTGAAACGTATGTCATACATGCCAATCCATTATCGTCCACTGGAATATGTCAATCCACTGTCGTCACTGGAACATGTTAATTCACTGTCGTCCACGGTGAGGGCAAAACTGACCTTGATTACTTTACCGTCCCAGTGGACGACAGCATGCCTCGGAGATACGAAGGATTTCTGCACAGCTGTCGACACATCACAACGATGTGCCACTCTTCCACGGCGAGACGTGTCCTTCGAGATACTGAATTTGTCCAGGTCTGCGGGCGGATCTGCCGAACGTAGGACTGCCGCCACGACACTTGCCACCTATGTGCGAAATTGAAAGGAAATTGACAAGGATGCATATGGTTTTTATGTGACAAAATAATCACTAAATTTTCCGTCGTTACGTCTATTATATCTTTGTCAAGGAAAGATCATTAATGATATATACACACCTGATTATTGGACATCCGGAAGCGATCAGCCACTTCAATAACAGCCGGTGCATTGAGGATGCGGTGAGGAAGGCTGATTGATACAGTTGATTCTCTCGGCTATCGGTATGGTGGTTCTAGCTGTGATTCGGAGTTGCTCGATGATCTGCTTTCTACAGATTCATCGTCGCTCTCAGCTTCGGTTCCTAATTTCGTTTTTGAGGTGCTGGCTCATCACGAGATTGTTGTCTTGAGAGTTGCCGTTTTCTCTTGACAACGAACACTTTATCATTCCCACTCATTGTTGCCTGGCGCAGGCCCCGTTGATCCTCATAAAATTTAATATCTTCTTGTTTGTTGTTGTCTGAGAGCAGTCGACTTTTCTGTATCTCTTCAATAGTATCGGGAGCTCCGATGTCCCAGAGCTTGTTCAGATTTTCTGAAAACTTCTCCCTGCCTTTTCCCGCGTCACTGTCTCTCATCTTGCTCTTCTGCAGCGAGCGCCACTCTTCCCACAGTAACTCCAGTTTTCTTTCGCAGTTACGCCTCGTGATCGTCTTTATACGTGCCATGTTCCAAAATGCCAGAACATTGGCCACCGTGTCTTTTACGGCGGCCTTCCTGTCAGTAGTTTCCTGCTTGGCATAGAAGAAGTACTGGAGAACTTGATGGGTGGTTGGCAATTTGGCACCAACGATCGAGGAAGATGGCTGACCAATTAAGAAGGTGGTGCTGTTGTTGCTGCTTTCTCTTTTCCAGAATAAGTAACTTTCAGTCTTCCCACTCCTGGTTGTTAACAGTTTATCCATTGTACTAAAGTCTAGACTTATCAAACAAGAATCAATTGACACAGTTGATCTGTAAAAAGCAAACTGTGATTAGTAAAAATATTGGTCATAGACATAGCGTGTGTGTGTAATTGGGATTTTAGGATGCGCCAGCTACTGATGCTATGATTACGTCCATAACGGGGGAGAAATACAGTATTTTAAATTTTAATGTTATTTCTAGTTGAGTGTAACTTCTAAACCACTTGTCCGATCAACTTGGTAAGTATCTGAGAGGATTTCTTTCACTGAGAGGATTCAGAAAATATGGTCATTTGATGATTTATCTTTATTCAGTAAAATTGTTAATTTGGCCAAATTTTCAAAATTGAAATTTTCAAGGTCGATGCGCGACCCCTAAATATTGATCGATTTTGGTAAAAATGGTGTCAGTGTACTTCCACTGAACCAAATCATGGGAAAACTTTGACCAGCTATAATTTTAAAAAAAAAGTGAAAAGTGATCCACCCTGATATACACGTATGCATGTATATGTATATATATACACACACGTATGTATATGTATATATATTATATATATATATATATAATTATATATATACATATACATATATATATATATATATATATATGTTAACCCCTCCGTCTATGGCCCTGGGGTGGTTCGGATTGACGGGGATTCTGGTTTAGGAGGCAAGCAACGGATAGGTGCCTTGAAGTGGTTTTTCTACTATGTTACTCTCCGAGTTCTTCTATAGTGGCTCGGAGGACTCTGGTAGATTTGCAATCTAAATGCTGAAGGTTCCGGATTCTTCTTATAGCGTATCCGGAAAGTTTTCTAAGTTTTTCTGAAGAGAGCAAGGCTCGAAGGGGACAATAAAAAGTTTCTTCACTGTAAATTTACTGCTAAAAAATACAGGTAGTGCTCAGCCTCTGAATTAGCTTCTGAAAGTGGGGTCTATACCCTGCAGGGGCTTTATCAGCACACTTTTGGCGATCGCCACGGCGATGACCATGTTCGTGACAGTGGGAGCAATACGAGCGAGGAGTAATTACATTGACTTATCATATGCCCGAAACTATCACAGTTGAAACACTGTGGAGGAGGGCGTGTATTCTGGGTTTGGGGGGCTTGTTTCTGGTGTTCCCTGTATTTGCCTTGGTTTATATTGTTGTTGTTGTTGCTGTTGGTATTGGTGTTGTGGCTGCTGCTGAATATACTGTACAGGGGTTTCTCTACCCTTTCGGTAGGTTTGGTTTGCTAAATCGGGGTGATGTTCCCGTGTTTTGTTTATGGCTACACTGACAGGTTTGTCAACATTTAAAAACTCCTGAAACTTTTTTTTAGGCGCTCCGGGTAAGTTTTGGTAAATGGTTGTGGCTACTATTAGATTTCTTTGTTTCGAAGTAAAAGTTATGCCACATTTTCTGCGGCCCGGAGGGCTTCTCCTACAAGTTTGTGTGTACGTGTAATAAAATTGTTTAAATCCTCGTGTTCCTCTTTCTTCCATTTAACTTGGAAGACTGCTTCTAATGTGGCTAAGGTTGTGCAAGGGTTATTCTTTAAAAAATTCTAATAGGTTTTGTTTAAAATCGTCCCATGTTATAGCTTCGCTAATTGATGGGACGTAAGTGACTGTGTCATGGGCATTTCCCTCTTTAGGGTCAATAAATCTTTTAGCTGTGTAAGGTTTAAACGAATAAACAAGATATTTGAAGATGAAGCCATATTTTTATCTTAAACTGCGTATTTTCAGATCTGATGTTATGATCTGCCAAGTTAACTAAAGTGGAAATTGAACTATGCATCTTTACACTAAAATATGCATATGAATAAAAATTAAAGGTTTAAGATTTGCAATTAAATGCTTAGGCAAGACATGACTTCAACATTTATAATGAAGAAAGAATGTATACAAAACATGACATGGCAAAAGTTACTCAGGATTCATTATTCAGCTAAATCTAAAAAAATGATTATGAGATTTTAAAAAACAACAGGTCATCAATTATTTGGCAAAGTAGAAAGCACATCAAATTTATCACAACGGAAAAATAATAATAAAAATACATAACAACAGTATTGCCGATTCAACATTCCTTATGGCGACATAATGTCGGGTCGGACATTGAGTACATTGTAATTTTGGTCTACTGTAACTATGATTATAATTATCAATTCATTTATTATCGTTAACTAAAATTTCATTAAAGTACATTGACTACGTTATTTAGTACATTACATCATTAAGTACAGTTTCATTAAAGTACATTACATTATATTAAATTAAAAGTATTAGTTAATTATAATTAAACAGTTACTATAACTTTGTTGTTACAGTGTTTCATATTAATAGACAATTAAGATTTTAGAAATATAATACAAAGTACATGGGCACATACGGTATGGATGAATATGGTTGAATAATAATATTTATACTACATAACATATAAATAATGACTTCTATAGAGTGTACAGTTTTTATTATGATGTTAAAGAATTTTCATACATTGAATACTAGAGATATGATGAAGGGAAATTAATGACGGGAAAATGTGACGTCATAGTTATTGAATTTGTACGTATAGTACAAATCATATTAGGAAGACTTACAAGAACGAATTAGAGACAAAGAGTGGGTATTAATGACTAAGAAGTACAACTACGAGTTCCAATCCTGTTACATGCAATGTGTATGCATAATCTAGGGTCGAGGGTGAGATGCAAGACAATCATAATTAATTATAATAACTTCTATAACAAAAATGAAAAATGGAAAATGGATACGACTAAACCATAGAAATGGGAGATCGTAAGGTTATGACACAAACAAAAAATAGGAAGCTACAAATACAATTTTTATCCAAAACTCGCTTAGGCGATTTTGGTTTCTTATGTAAAAATGAATATGGATTAGTCATTGTTCATTTTTACATATATATATATATATATATATATATATTTATATACACACACAAGTATGTATGTGTATATATATATATATATATATATATATACACGTATGTATATATATATACACACGTATATATATATATATATATATATATATATATACACACACACGTATGTAATATATATATATATATATATATATATACACACACGTATGTGTGTGTATATATATATACCACGTATGTATATATATATATATATATATATATATATATATATATATATATATATGTATATTAGGGTGGATCGATTTTACATTTTTTTCGATTTCCATATTCTAATAGAGACAAAAACTTGCGCATGGATGAGAAATAGCCTCTGCAAAATCTTAGTTTAATAGATAATCATCTTCTGCCCCCGGCAGAGCGATGAAAATCATATTTTAGTAGTCAAAAACGTATTTTAAACCCTAGCCTAGAGTCATAAAATTTTGCGTGTGTGTTATTTCATGCCTAAGCAACGATATAAATGCTATGGGAAATATATAAATGCATTATTTAAGACAAAGAGCCGATCTGAAAATATGTATATTATACATATTTTTCAGATCGGCTCTTTGTCTTAAATAATGCATTTATATATTTCCCATAGCATTTATATCGTTGCTTAGGCATGAAATAACACACACGCAAAATTTTATGACTCTAGGCTAGGGTTTAAAAATACGTTTTTGAGTACTAAAATATGATTTTCATCGCTCTGCCGGGGGCAGAAGATGATTATCTATTAAACTAAGATTTTGCAGAGGCTATTTTCTCATCCATGCGCAAGTTTTTGTCTATTAGAATATGGAAATCGAAAAAATGTAAATCGATCCACCCTAATATATATATATATATATATATAAATATATATATACACACGTGTATATATATATATATACACACACGTGTGTATATATATACACACGTGTATATATATATATATATATATATATAATATATATATATATATATATACATATATATATTATATATATATATATGTGGTCTGAAACATTATAAACATTATATATGTACATACATACGTGTATATATATATATATATATATATATATTAATATAATATATGAAAATTATTTCAGGAAAGTAACACGTGAAAAATAATTATGATGAATAAAACCACGAAGGAAAGGAAACACAGAATGGTGCTGAAGCGCTTTCGTCTAATGACATCCTCAGGAACACTGAAGTACATGAAGAATTACAGCCTACTGTATATGTAGGTTACAAAAAAAATATATATATATATATATATACAATAAACGGAGAAACAAATTTAAAGGATTGGGGAGGGGCACACAGATTTATAAGGAAAAACTATCGGTTTTTAGCACAAGATTAAATGAATTGTTTCCAACCAATGTTATAGATAAAAAAATATACAAATTTATACTGGAAATCTGCCCGGGTTTTAGCACTCTGCTCTTTTTGTATATAAAAATTGAAAATTATCGATTTTTAGCACAAGATTAAATGAATTGTTTCCAACCAATGTTATAGATAAAAAAAAAAAAATACAAATTTATACTGGAAATCTGCCCGGGTTTTAACCTCTACCCTTTTTGTATATAAAAATTGAAAAATAAAAGTTATTAGGGTGGCATACAAGTTTACCAAAGATTTAGCGTTCTACCTTTCTTATCTAAATCTGTTCTGAAGGAATTCAAACAACAGGATCGAGTTGAAAAAGACCTTTGCTTATGTTGAAGTTATTTGTAAGTTGGATAATGGCAGACTCAAGAATATTTCTATTAACAATGTTGCTAGAGTGAAATAAAACTGAAGCATTATTCCAATCAATACAGTGGGATAACTCTGACAAATGGACAAAAAGGGCACTGGACAACTGTCCTGTTCTAACGGAATATTGATGCTGTTTTATACGTGTGTGCAAATCCTTTCCCGTCTGACCTATGTAAAAGGAATCACATTGTTTACAACCAATTTTATAGATAATGCCTGAATTATTGGTAGGGCTATTTTTTACTATGATATTTTTCACAATATTGTTATATGAAAATACTACATTAATATCCAAAAGTTTAAGTACATTAGCAATGCCTAAAAAGCCTGGGAAAAATGGAAGTACTAAAATATTTTTTGACAAAGTACGAGTGTTATTATTGACACGATAGAAAGTTCGTTTTGCCTTTTTGAGACAAGATTCCATAAACGCAGATGGATAACACAGATCACTTCCAATACCGTTGATTTTTTCTAATTCGGCATCGATGTATTCCGGACTGGCGGAGAAACATTGAAGAAAAAATGGCCTTCTTAGTGGGGGTGTCATGTCCCGAGTAAAAGTGTACGTAGGACAAATTGTTTGTTTTTTTCCGATAGATACTAAACGTAAAACCTGGGCTTTCCCTATGTACACGCACATCCAAAAATGGGATTGAATTGTCTTGTTCCACTTCTAAAGTAAACTTAATGGAGGGGACTTGATCATTTAACTGAAGGAGGAAGTTATCCAGGTCACGATTCATGGGCCAGATACACAAAATATCGTCGACGTACCGCAACCAAGGGATGCGAACCCCCAGGATTCTCGGAATTTAAGTAATTTCGAAAAACTCCATATAAATATTGGAGAGGAGGGGCGACAAGGGGTTGCCCATGGCCATCCCAAAAACTTGTTGATAATACTCGTTAATGAAGTGAATTTACAGTCTTTGATGCAAAGCTTAATAAGTTCCAAAACAATGTGTGAAGGTAGTGGCAGGTCATACTTATGTAATTCTTGGGAGAGAAAGTCAAGCATATCGTCAATCGGCACTTTTGTAAAGAATGAACAAACATCAAAACTGATCAATCTATCGTTAGTTTCAGTACGTGCATTATTCAATTTTTCAGTAAGATCCATGGAATTTTTTACATGTGAATCAGAGATAGTTCCGAGAATGGGGGACAAGACTTTGACAAGCCATTTGGAGAGTTTATAAGTAATAGAGCCCACCGAGCTAATAATAGGGCGCATAGGGTTGCCAGGTTTGTGGGTTTTAATAAGACGGTAAAGGTAGGGCAGAGAAGGTGAAGTGGACAAAAAGGGTAGAGTGCTAAAACCCGGGCAGATTTCCAGTATAAATTTGTATATATATTTTTTTTTATCTATAACATTGGTTGGAAACAATTCATTTAATCTTGTGCTAAAAATCGATAATTTTCAATTTTTATATACAAAAAGAGCAGAGTGCTAAAACCCGGGCAGATTTCCAGTATAAATTTGTATATTTTTTTATCTATAACATTGGTTGGAAACAATTCATTTAATCTTGTGCTAAAAATCGATAGTTTTTCCTTATAAATCTGTGTGCCCCTCCCACAATCCTTTAAGTTTGTTTCTCCGTTTATTGTGTGTATATATATATATATATATATATATATTTTTTTTTTAACCTATATATAGGCTGTAATTCTTTAGTACTTCAGTGTTCCTGAGGATGTCATTAGACGAAAGCGCTTGAGCACCATTCTGTGTTTCCTTTCCTTCGTGGTTTTATTCATCATATATATATATATATATATATTATTATACGTATATATATATATATATATATACGTATATATATATCACACACACATATATATATATACATACACACGTATGTATGTACATATATAATGTTATTATGTTTCAGACCAACAAAGACCGTAGGATCCACTCATGGCTGGTCTACCTAACTGTGTTCGTAATTGTGTATTGTGTATGTCCTCCGTGGTGGCGGAGGGGACCTACAATTTTACGTGGGTTCAGAACCACAAGAACATAAGAAATTTGTGTAACAACTGCCTGTACATTCGCAACGACCAATTTTTGCAAAACTAAATAATTATCAATTAAAAACTAATTAATTATCGATTTAAAACTAAAGATAGAATCTCAGGATCCAGAGGATCAAGTCATAATAGACTACTATCCACAAATATGTTACACTCTATATCTATTTATAACCGAAATGCAAATATATCAGATCCAAAGAATCCAGTAATTTCATTACGGTATCCATCAATACTAGTACCTTGCCAACGAAAAATAAGTCACGGTCCATATCGATTGCGGACCAAGTCAAAATTTGCAACCATATACATTACAATCTATATACTTAAGAGGAAAAGTGTAGGTGTGGCTGTAAAGACTGTACAGTAATGTAGAAATGTGTGTGCACCCATTTTGGGTCTCCCATTTAAAGGTGTTTATGGGACAAGTGAAGATCATGAGTTTTTCGATACCTCACAGTACTATGGGGGGCACCGCTCGGCAGAGGAATCTCTTTAAATGCGGTTGTAAGGACAGAGAGTATCCCCTAACCCAAGATGCTGCCTCCTATATCCCACAACACTTGTGTTGAGCTGTGGGATCTATCACCACAAAGCCTTAATTTTACTACCTTAAACTATACCCAATCTATCAATATATGCGTGTAATCGATTTTAAACATGTTTATAGACGTGCTACTAATTACTTCTACCGGCAAACTATTCCAGCTATTTACTATTCTATGCGTAAAAAAGTTTTTCGCAACTGCTGTCTCGAACCTTCTACTTGTCAACTTACACCCGTTATTTCTAGTCCTATTATATTGAGATATTTCGAAAAAGCTATCTCTATCTACGTTATCGAACCCATTCATAATTTTGAAAACCTGGATTATATCACCCCTTACCCTCCTAGTCTCGAGTGTTGTCAATTTTAGCTCCTTAAGCCTATCCTCGTACGACTTTGACCTAAGGGACGGAATCATCTTAGTTGTTCGTCTTTGAACTCTTTCGATTTTGTCTATATCTTTGCGCATATGCGGATTCCAAAATTGGACCGCGTACTCCAAATGGGGTCTAACTAATGATTTATAAAGAGGAACTATAATATCGCGCGATTTGTACTCAAAATTTCGAGCTATAAAACCTAACACTTTGTTCGCCTTATTGACCGCTGCTGTACTTTGTTTCGCTACTTTTAAATCACCAGTGACTATAACTCCTAAATCTTTTTCCTGCTCTACGCTTGTTAAATCTTTCCCTGACATACTATACGCAAAATTACCGTTACGGGAACCTATATGTAAAATTTTGCACTTATCAACGTTAAATCTCATTTGCCATGCGACTGACCAATCAACGATTTTATTCAGATCTTCCTGGATTTTACCTCTATCTTCGTCATTAATTGCCCTACCACCCAGCTTCGTGTCATCCGCAAACTTTGAAACTGTACTGACTAGGCCGACATCTAAATCGTTAATATACAGGGTGTCCCAGAATTAACTATCTATTTCAATGAAATCGGACAAATTTTTAAAAACACACTTTTATTTATGTTTATCATGTTTAATATGTGTTAAAAATGTATAAATTTCTAAATTTTTTTCATAATTTTATTTTCATAATTTTTTCATAGTTTTTCATAGTTTTATTTTCATTCTCTTTCAGAACCCTATTAATAATGAATATACAGAACGCATCTTTGTTGTAACATCCCGTATCAAAGGAATGCAATGTAATGAAATCAGAGAAAAATTTACAAGAAGATTCCACAGAACCGGTCCTACAGACAAAGCGATTCGTGAACTTGTGAACAAATTTAAAAGAACTGGATCCGTACACGACGAGGTGGGAAGAGGACGCCCATGGACAGCACGTAACAGTACCGAACAGGTACGACAATTGTTTGAGGATGAACCAACAACTTCGGTTAGGGAGGCCGGTCGAAGACTCAACATATCCAAGACAACAGTTCATAGAATCTTGCGTTCGACACTGATGAAAAAGGCTTATCACATTCAAGTACTGCATGCCCTAAATGAAGAGGATTATCCAAATCGAGCAGCAAGGTGTGCAGAAATTGTGGATCAAATCGAAAATGAAAGTTTATTGGATAACATCTTATTCAGTGATGAGGCGACTTTCCACACGTGTGGTAAAGTCAATCGACACAACTGTCGTATCTGGTCCAATGAAAGACCGTCTGAAGTCATAGAATGGCAAAGAGACTCTCCAAAAGTTAACGTGTGGCTTGGAATGACCAAATCCAAAATTTATGGCCCATTCTTCTTTGCGGAGGCAACTGTAACAGGTACCGTCTACCTTGATATGCTTCAGCAGTTTCTCGAACCACAGCTTCTTGATGATGGCATTCTTGATAATGTTGTGTTTCAACAAGATGGAGCACCATGTCATTATGCTCTAATTGTTCGAGAATACCTCAACAGACGCCTTCCGAATCGGTGGATTGGACGTGGAGGACCTCGACCTTGGCCTCCGCCTTCTCCGGATTTGACACCCCTGGATTTCTTTGCATGGGGTTTCATAAAAACAAAGGTTTATCGCCAAAATATCAATAGTTTAGCTGAACTTAAAGAACGCATCCAGTTGGCAGTGCGGGAGATAACACCTGAAATGCTTCAAAATGTGTTTCGCAGCGCTGAGGATAGATTTGAAATTTGCAGAGATACAGACGGTGCACATGTTGAAACTTCTCAATAAAGTTTTGACTTATGATTTATAAATCTATTTGTTTTTGTATCATAATTTAGTAATAAACACAAAATTATGTCAGTTTTTATTAAATTTGTCCGATTTCATTGAAATAGATAGTTAATTCTGGGACACCCTGTATATAAGAAAAAGCAAAGGGCCCAATACAGAACCCTGAGGAACGCCACTAGCTACATTAGCCCAACACGACTCCGCTCCATCAACGACCACCCTCTGTTTCCTGCCTCGCAACCACTCTTCTAGCCAATTTATTACTACACCCCTGATTCCATGAGCCTTAGTTTTTTCAATGAGTCTTTTGTGCGGCACGGTGTCAAACGCTTTTTGAAAATCTAAATACACTACATCAACCGCCCGATGTCTTTCGTAAATGTCAACCACGCTTTGGAAAAATTCTAAAAGATTAGTTAAGCAAGATTTGTTTCGCCTAAAACCGTGCTGCGTATTTCCAACTAGTTTATGCAATTCTAAGTGTTCGACTGTACGATCCCTAATTATTGATTCCAGTAGCTTACCTACAACAGACGTTAAACTGATTGGCCTATAATTCCCACCGCACTTTTATCGCCTTTCTTAAAGATAGGTGTTACGTTTGC
>JAJOZX010012524.1:45000-50000 GCA_023014485.1 Bathynomus jamesi
CTTCTTGTCTGTGGCTTTCTGCTTAAATTGAAATTGAAGCTTGCCAGAAGCGGCCTTCACCAATATATATATATATATTATATAATAATATATATATATATATATATACACACACTTATGTATGTGTTTATATTAGTGATGGATCGAGTGGTCGGTTTTTCACAACCGCGGTTGCGGTTGTGTTTGCGGTTGTCGAATTTTTTCCAACCGCGGTTGCGGTTGCGGTTATCATATACTAGGAAAAATGCGTAATTATTAACTGGATTTAGCCACTATAGTGCGATTTAGCCACACTTGGTACATAATAAATACTAAATAGTATTTATTTAGTAAATACCTTATGTTGAACACAAGTTTTGCAATACACCGCTACCGCTATTTGTGTGTTTCAAACTTGTGTTCAACATAAGGTATTTACTAAATAATACTATTTAAATGAAGTATATTCTAAACTTATATAGCTATTATGAAAGAATAGGTCAAATTAATTAAAACCATATTTTGCACTAAGTGTGTTACCAGGATGAGGGACGAGGACCCATCGCACTGTTCATCCCACCTACCACTTTCCCCAGCCTCCACCCATTGGAAAGTTATGGATTATTATTCATTTGAAAAACTGATGTCAAACTTAATGACAGGCAGTGTGAATTTCAAGAATAATATTTTTGCTGCATTTTCACCTTTCAAGCGGCAACGCCTCTCATCGTACAACGTTCCCGCTCCACTGAAGAGCTGCTCGCTTGGAATGCTACGTGAAGGGAAAGCAAGATATGTTCTTGCAATACAGCCAAGTTCTTTGTATTTTAGTTCGTTATCTTTCCACCACTGAAGAGGATCATCGTTTAAACCAATTTTACTACGGCAGCCGTATGACGTCACGTTTAAGCACGCATAAGGAGACCCATCATTTTCTTTTTAAAGAAAGAAATATTTCTAATTAACCTAAAATTAAAATTAACTAAGCTTTTACAACCGCAACCGCACTTATGGAACGGCGGTTGCGGTTACGGTTGCGGTTGTGAATTTTTGTGCGGTTGTAGTGCGGTTGCGGTTGCGGTTATTCGATCCATCACTAGTTTATATATATATATATATATATACACACACACACACGTATGTATGTCTGTGTATATATACACACCTGTGTGTGTATATATATACACACACGTATGTATGTATATATACACACACACACGTATGTATATATATATATATATATATATATATATATATATATATATATATATATATATATATATATATGAAAATTATTTCACGAAGTTACACGTGAAAAATATTTATGATGAATAAAACCACGAAGGAAAGGAAACACAAAATGGTGCTCAAGCGCTTTCGTCTAATGACATCCTCAGGAACACTGAAGTACATAAAGGGTTACGGCCTATATATAGGTTACAGAAAGAAAAAAAAAGAAAATAAATAACATACATACATACATACATATATATATATATATATATAATATATATATATACACATACATATCTACACACACACATATATATATATATATATATATATATATATATATATATATATATATATATATATATATATGCAATAAACGGAGAAGTAAAAATTAAAATTAAAAATTAAAGGATTAACAGAGGCATACAGATTTGTAAGGAAAAATATCGATTTTTAGCACAAGATCAAATGAATTATAAAAATACAAATTTATACTGGAAATCTGCCCGGGTTTCAAAACTTTGCCTTTTATAGTCAAGTTTCGATATATATAAAAATAAAATGAAAATTAAAAGTTAATAAAGTGGCATACAAGTTTACCAAAGATTTAGCGTCCTACCCTTCTTATCTAAATCTGTTTTGAAGGAATTCAAAACAACAGGATCGAGTTGAAAAAGACCTTTGCTTATGTTGAAGTTATTTGAAAGTTGGATAATGGCAGACTCAAGAATATTTCTATTAACAATGTTGCTAGAGTGGAATAAAACTGAAGCATTATTCCAATCAATACAGTGGGATAACTCTGACAAATGGACAAAAAGAGCACTGGACAACTGTCCTGTTCTAACGGAATATTGATGCTGTTTTATACGTGTGTGCAAATCCTTTCCCGTCTGACCTATGTAAAAGGAATCACATTGTTTACACCCAATTTTATAGATAATGCCTGAATTATTGGTAGGGCTATTTTTTACGATGATATTTTTCACAATATTGTTATATGAAAATACTACATTAATATCCAAAAGTTTAAGTACATTAGCAATGCCTAAAAAGCCCGGGAAAAATGGAAGTACTAAAATATTTTTTGACAAAGTACGAGTGTTATTATTGACACGATAGAAAGTTCGTTTTGCCTTGTTGAGACAAGATTCCATAAACGCAGATGGATAACACAGATCACTTCCAATACCGTTGATTTTTTCCAATTCGGCATCGATGTATTCCTCCTTCAGTTAAATGATCAAGTCCCCTCCATTAAGTTTACTCTAGAAGTGGAACAAGACAATTCAATCCCATTTTTGGATGTGCGTGTACATAGGGAAAGCCCAGGTTTTAAGTTTAGTATCTATCGGAAAACAACAAACAATTTGTCCTACGTACACTTTTACTCGGGACATGACACCCCAACTAAGAAGGCCATTTTTTCATCAATGTTTCTCCGCGCCCTTCGATCGCCAGTCCGGAATACATCAATGTGATTCCATTTACATAGGTCAGACGGGAAAGGATTTGCACACACGTATAAAACAGCATCAATATTCCGTTAGAACAGGACAGTTGTCCAGTGCTCTTTTTGTCCATTTGTCAGAGTTATCCCACTGTATTGATTGGAATAATGCTTCAGTTTTATTCCACTCTAGCAACATTGTTAATAGAAATATTCTTGAGTCTGCCATTATTCAACTTTCAAATAACTTCAACATAAGCAAAGGTCTTTTTCAACTCGATCCTGTTGTTTGGAATTCCTTCAAAACAGATTTAGATAAGAAGGGTAGGACGCTAAATCTTTGGTAAACTTGTATGTTACTTTATTAACTTTTAATTTTCTTTTTATTTTTATATATATCGAAACTTGACTATAAAAGGCCGTGTTAAAACCCGGGCAGATTTCCAGTATAAATTTGTATTTTTATAATTCATTTGATCTTGTTCTAAAAATCGATATTTTTCCTTACAAATCTGTATGCCTCTGTTAATCCTTTAATTTTTAATTTTTATTTTTACTTCTCCGTTTATTGCATATATATATATATATGGTGTGTGTAGATATGTATGTATATATATATATATATATATATATATATATATATATATATATATATGTTATTTATTTATTTATTTTTTTTCTTTCTGTAACCTATATAGGCCGTAACCCTTTATGTACTTCAGTGTTCCTGAGGATGTCATTAGACGAAAGCGCTTGAGCACCATTTTGTGTTTCCTTTCCTTCGTGGTTTTATTCATCATATATATATATATATATACAGTGGAACCTTGCTTAACGAGCATAATTCGTTCCCGAACTGTGCTCGTTATGCAAAATGCTCCTTAAGCAAGGCAATTTTTTCCATAGGAATCAATGTAAAATATGATAATGCGTTCCATGCTTAAAAAATACTTAAAATAATATTTATAATGATATTTAAAGGCGTTTTTTAAATTATTATTGCATGAAATGAAAAGATTATTAATAAAAATTAACCCAAAAGAGAATGTAAATAATTAGTAAACGGTGAAATTTATAAATAACTTACGAAGAGAGAAGGTGCTCCTGACGCACGCAAAGGAAATGAAGAGACAGGGGAGGAGGAGAGGGTTATTGAGGGAAGGAGGAGAATCGTCTTCGTTCAATGCAATAACATTCTCGACGAGCTCACAGTCACTAGCTTTAAATTTTTTAGAGGCACTTTCACTTTCTTTTGGATCCTTTTTCACGAGGAAACTGTCTAGAGACATTTGTTTTTTCTACGCTTTAAATTTTGACGAAATATTTTGCTCGTTAAGCAAAGTGTCGCTCGTTATGCAAGGTAATTTCCCCCCATTCTTTTGGCTCGTTATACGAATTTCTCGTTATACGAGGCACTCGTTAAGCAAGGTTCCTCTGTATATTATATATATATATATATATATATATTAGGGTGTCACTTAAATGCAAAGTTTGAAATTTTCATGCTGACACCCCGCGAATCTATTCCATTGGTAAAAAAAACATGGTGACTGAAAAATCATTTTATTTGAATAACTATAAAAGGTCGCCCCCGCCTTCCAAAGTTTAATGCTTGCGCGGCGTCTCCATAATCGTTCATTAGATATCTATATATCTCTATATATGTGTGTGTGTGTATCTGTGTGTGTCTGAATATCTGAGAAATAAAGTGAACAATACTTAACGATTCACCGTTTCTCATTTCAGCTACGTGATTTCTGGTGATGGAAACCCGGAAGTGTATATACCTATTAGGGGCAGCGGTTGATGAGGTGAAAGGATGCAAGCTTCCTTCCTACAGGCAAGCATTCGGTTACTTCCTTTACCTTCACCATGAAAAGAAAATGACAATACGTGACGCGTTGAGGAGGTCACTTCGAGCAGTGATGTCCTTCTGGGAGAAAGCTCACATTCCAACCAGACTCGAGACACACTGCGTCAGCAAACTGGATAAAGTCTTCGAGGAGTGGAAAAGACTCAAAAAACACGCCTCAAGGACGAGCGATTCACACAAGACGAAAGAAAAAGAATTCATTGAACGCCTCGTTCGTCTCTTTGACATCGCCCACGCTGATTGTGAGAAATTGGTCAGTACCCAGAGGATTGGGAGTTCCTTCAGCAGCAGCGCCAGAAAGGACGTCCAGGTTCAATGGCAGGTTTGGACATGACCCATCAGCGCCAAGTCAAAGATTGTACTCGACGTCGGGAGGAAGAGGAGAAACGAAGAAAGCGATCAGCAGCTGAAATGGAGGCAGTATCCAACGAAGCGGTTTTGGAGTCCTCATCCTCCAGCTCAGAT
>JAJOZX010012524.1:55000-106853 GCA_023014485.1 Bathynomus jamesi
AAAAATAACTGCCTAGATTTGGCATTCATAAACAACAGCAACCTAATTGATAATGTAGATATCCCTAACTATAATATCGGACCACAACATTATTGAAATAACAACCAATATAAAAGCAACAGGAAAGGAAAGAACACGAACAACAGAAAGAAGCAAATTCGAAATTTTTAATTTTCACTCCAAAGCTATAAGCTGGGAAGATGTTGCATCCAGCATGGAAATAATTGATTGGAAAACCATTTTCGAGGCCAAGACAACTGAAGAGATGGTAATGACTTTAGAGGAGAAGACGCTGGAAATTGTCGAAAGACATGTTCCAAAAATACAGCAAAGAGGAAAGAGAAACAGGTTCGAGAGACAAAAGAGGTCATTGTTCCGAAAGAGAAAAAGGGTGAATGCAAAACTAAGTAACTGTAAAGATAACATCAGGAAAATTTTAAATGATAAACTGCAAAGTATCGATGACGTCATACAGGAATTAATTGAGAAGCACATAGAAAAAGAAGACGACGACGCTATCGAAGTGATAAAGGTTAACTCAAAGTTCAAAGTACTTCTATAATTTCGCAAAAAGGAAGTCAAAAAACCATGTGACTATCGGACCTCTGAGAAACAAGAACAGTGCTTTATCTATGAGAATAAAAACCCACTCTAATAGACAGAGTTTATTTCCACGACAGTTTCGACGCTCACCAAAGTGAGATCGTCCCCCCTAAAGCGTCTTTCTGCCGAATTCAACAAAACCATCAGGAACTTATTAAAAGATGTCCCGGCGATTGATCCTAAAAGATTTCTACAGATTAACCCCAAACTCCCCCACATTTACGGCCTACCCAAAACCCATAAGATTAATATACCACTCCGTCCCATTATTTCACACAGGGGTTCCTTTAGTTACAGGTTATCTAAATTTCTTGCAGATAAATTATCCCCATTAGTTGGTAAATTTTCAGGCTCGCACATCACTAATTCCTGTGACTTTATTAACAAAGTTATGTCCTTAGATTTAAAACGGGGAAGAATGATAAGTTTTGATGTTGAGTCCTTGTTTACGAAAGTTCCCATTGATGATGTACTTAGTTTTTTAGATAGAAAATTGCCAACATGTAACGTAGAACTAGGCATGCCCACATCTGTATTTTTAGAACTGATAAAACTCTGTGTCACCAATAATGCCTTCTCCTTCGGTGAAGAATTTTATTTGCAACGTTTTGGTATGGGAATGGGGTCCCCTTTATCCCCAATACTGAGTACATTATATATGGAGTATTATGAGTCGGAATTGTTGCAAACAATATGTCCCAGGAATCTAATTTGGTTTCGTTATGTAGATGATATTTTCTCATTTTGGCCTGACCACTGGAACAACTTTGACACTTTCTTTCAGTCATTAAATAATCTTGTTCCCTCTATTAAATTTAAATATGAATGGGAGAACGACAAACAATTACCTTTTCTAGATGTTTTGGTCATTAACGAAAGCGGAAAGCCCAATTTCACGGTCTATAGAAAACCTACTCATTGTAATTCGTACATTCATTATTTTTCATATCATGATGAAGGGGTTAAAAGCTCAATTATTTCTTCCATGTTTCTAAGAGCACTCAGGATTTGTAGCCCACATTTGCTGGATCCGGAAAATTCAAAGATTTGGAAAATTTTTAAGGATTTAAAATATCCTGAGTGGTTTATCAGAAAGGCGTATTTTAAAGCCAGAAAATCTTTTTATGCCCCTCGGGAACCTTCAGTTAACCAAAAACAATATGTGAGTTTGCCTTACATTGCCGGCTTAGAAAGAGTAAAACCGTTGACGAAAGAATTTAAGTTTGCTTTGGCGTTCAAATATTCGTCTACCGTGAAAAGTAAATTGGTTAGGAATAACGTTGCAAAAGAGGAACAAGCCTGTGTCTACAGCATTCCCTGTAAAAGTTGTGATTTAGTATACGTGGGAGAAACTGGAAGAAATAATGAAACCCGTATCAAAGAACACAAATATGCCTTCAGAAGTTGTAATACTAATAATGCCATTTTTTATCACGCTAGCCAAAATAATCATGCTATAGATTGGGAATCAAGTAAGGTACTTTATAAATGTAATAATTATGTCAAAAGAAAAATAATAGAATCTGTGTGTATAGAAAAAGTAGATAATTTTAATTTGTGCGAAGGTACTTATAAGTTAGACCCTTTAATGAGATTCTTGGTCAATAAATCCTTACGGAGTCGTGGGAACGTGTTCGAACCTAAGTGTGAATTTCTTAAATGTCTCTGGATTGGAATGTTTCCTTACTCGCTTTTAGTAAATGTAATAATGGAAGTAATTAATGTGGAAATAAATATATGCAGTAATTATGTCAAACATTAGGATCTGTATGTATAGAACAAGAAGATATTTTTAATTTGTGGAAATGTAGTTATAAGCTGACCCTGTAATAAAATGCCCTTCTGGTTTCGGGAGAACGATATCTAACCTAGGTGCGAATTTCTCAATGTCTCTGGATTATTTCCTAATCGCCTTTTTTCATTCGTTTTTCGGTTTATAATTTTCTGTATAATAAACAACAATGTAATAACCAATGTAATAATAAATTTATAATTTCTGTAATTAATAATTATGCAATATTAAATGTAATAAATTTAATTATAAATGTAATAATTATGTAAAAATAATAGAATCTGTATGTTTAGAACAGGAAGATAGTTTTAAAATTTGTGCGAATGTACTTAATGAAAATGCCCCTCCTGTCTCGAGAGAATGGAATCCAACCTAGGTGCGAATTTCTTAACGGTCGATCCCTGAACTGTTTTTCCCTCTTGTTTTGTTTCATTTGTGTTTCTGTATCCCCCGAGGAGGATGCCAGTGGGCGTCGAAACTGTCGTGGAAATAAACTCTGTCTATTAGAGTGGGTTTTTATTCTCATATTTTGACCTTCACGTAAAAAAGTGAAGTTTTTTGCATTTAGTGCTTTATCTGATGATCTAACAGAAGTATCTGAAATATTAAGAGCTCAGTACGAATCATCTTTCAGTATTCCAAAACTGACAAATTGATATGCAATAGAAACGCGTTTCTTTGAAGAAGAACTACAAGGGGAAAGTATAACGGACTTCGACTTTACGACAGATGATATTACACAAGCTATAGGGAAACTAAAAGCACACTCAGCGGCAGGACCGGACAAATGGAATGCCACACTGATCAAAAATTGCAGGAAAGCAATCGCTGAGCCCCTATATTGGATATGGTAGCGATCACTAGACACGGGAGAAATACTGGGCATCCTGAAGAGCGCGAACATAGTCCCAATATAAAGAAGATCGATCCGAGGCCAAAAACTATAGGCCAGTGTCGCTTACATCTCATCTCACCAACCAAAATATTTGAAAGAATAGTTAGACAGAAAATCTATGACTTCCGGAAACTCAGAAAAAAATCAATGATAATCAACCATGGGTTTCGGTCAGGCAGAACATGCCTATCACAACTAATGGAACACTACAACATTATTGATGCACTTGAAAGGAATGAAAATTATGATGTAATATACACAGACTTTGCCAAAGCGTTCGACAAGTGCTACCATGGAATCATAATACATAAAATGAAATACATGGGAATAACAGGAAAAGTAGGGAAATGGATATATATAATTTCCTTAGTGAGCGGCGGCAAGTCGTTACAGTACAAGGAGTATCTTCATCAGAATTAGAGGTCCTCAGCTCAGTACCACAAGGAACAGTATTAGCTCCACTACTCTTCATAATGATGCTAACTGACATAGATGAGGACTTTACCAGAGACAGCACAGTATCATCCTTTGCCGATGACACAAAGATCAGTAAAAAAATAAGAAACCCAGAAGATATAGGATCTCTACAAACCGACATGAACAGAATCTACAAATGGAGAGAAGACAACAATATGAAGTTAAACACTGAGAAATTTCAGCTGTTACGGTACGAAAAAGGAGAAGACCCAAAATCTATGGAATATTATACCCAAATGAACAGAAAATTCAGAGAAATTCTTGAGCAAAAGATTTAGGGGTTTAATGACTGATGATGCGAAATTTGAAACACAAAATAAGATAGCAGTAAACAGAGCAAAGAATAACGGGGCAGATACTGAGAACCTTTAAACGAAGGGGTTGGAATATAATGATTCCTCTACTGAAAACAATGATCATACCCAAATTGGAATACTGCTAGGTCCTAACATCCCCATATAAAAAAGAAGACATTAGACAGCTAGAAGGGATCAGAGAAGCTTCACAGCGAAGGTCAATGGTGCAAAGAACTAAATTACTGGGAAAGGTTACGCGAATTAAATCTATATTCACTGGAAAAGAGAAGAGAGAGAGACACACCATCATTTACACTTGGAAAATAGTGAAGAAACTAGTCCCTAATCTTACTCCGAACTCTGTAGCTCCCCAAACAACGGTGGAAAGTAGAAAAGGAAGACTGTGTCGTGTTCCCAAATTAAAGGCGAGACAAGGAACATCCTTAACCCTGAAAGAAAATAGTTTTGTTGTGAGAGGACCAAAACTGTTTAATCAGCTGCCCAAAGACCTAAGGAACATGAATGGTGTTGAAGTGAACATCTTGAAAAGAAGATTAGACGCCTGGCTCAGAACAATCCCCGATGAGTCCCCGATGAGCGACAAGCTTGACCTTCGTGAAAGGAGGAATCATCGCACGGAACCTTTGAAAGGTTGAAAGGTGTATATATATATATATATATATACGAGATGTTCTGGACCTGTCTGATTCCCTTTTCATAAACTTCTGCAATACGCGTGATCTTTCCTCAAATTTTCAATCTGTTGAACACCACCTCTCCTCCTCTAAACCTCACCTTCTCTTTACTGAAACTCAGGTGTCTGAGATGACAGACAACAGCCCCTTTACTGTACCTTCCTACTTGCTCTATACTCAATTTCATTCCAAAGGTGGATGTTACGTATGCTGTATGTATGCAACGACCTAACTTGCTCTCGTATTCCTGAACTTGAATCTTCCAAATTTTATATCTTTTGACTACGGCTTACATGCCAATCTCAAACTAAATATATCTGAGACGGTTACCTTTCTCCAAATTCAACTGACTATCCGAAACTATTTGACAATCTCACTTCGAAAGTGGAATACATTCTATCACACTGGACTTTCACTGAAATTTCCATTTTAAGTGATTTCAGTGTTCACCACCAACTTTGGGTTCCCTCCCATTTTACTGACATCCCTAGTGAACTAGTTTACGGCTTTTCTATCCTGAATGACCTACAGCAGATTGTACACTGTACAGCACCCTACTCACATCCCTTATCGCCTTTGAGATAGGCCCAACATTCTGAATTTTCTCACCATTCCTCCTCCTTCTTACTCTGTCAAATTTTTTCCTCCGTTGAGCTCCTTCGACCGCAATCTTATATCAGTTTTCTGTCCTATCGCTCAAGTTGAACCTTTGGATTTTCCCAAGAGGAAGCGCCTTTGGCACTTTGGCTCCGCCGATTGAGAAGCTCTTAACATTACTACTTTAATTTTCACTGGAATGATTCCAACTTCCGCAGCCAGGGCCACTCCGAGTGCGCTGAGCGCATCACAGATGTGATTCTCTCGGGCATGGAAGCGTACACTCCATATTTTTTTCCTACTAATGCAAAAATAAAACTTGATTTAACTTTTACTGTTGCTATGCTAACCGCAACAGAAAGGAGACTTTCAGAGGGTACCCGTCATCCTCGTTTCGGGATGACGGTGAAACATTTACTATTACGCTAGACATATCGAAAGTTTTTGATAGAGTCTGGTACAAATCCTTTATTTCGAAATTGCCCTCCTTCGGTTTCTATCCTTCTCTCTGTGCCTTCATCTCTGAGTTCCTTTCTGGCCGATTTATAACTGCGGTTGTAGATGGCCACTGTTCTTCCCCTGAAACTTTTAATAGTGGTGTTCCTCAGGGTTCTGTCCTGTCACCCACTTTCTTTATTTTATTTATCAATTATTTTTTAAGTCGCACTTCCTGTCCTATCCACCTTTATGCCGATGATTCCACCCTTCACGTTTGCATCCGCTTTTCAAAGCGTCTTTCTCAACAGACACACCATGTTTCGCATCTGATCTTTTTACTATCTTTGATCGAGGCAGAGAAAACCTTGTAGCTTTCAATGCCTCAAAAACTCAGTTCCTTCATCTGTCTACTCGTCACAATCTTCTACACGATTATCCCCTTATCTTCAACAATACACAACTCAATGTTTCCTCTTCTCTTAACACCTTTGTTGTTTCATTTTCTCATGATCTCTCCTGGAAAGAACATATATACTCTCTTTCTAAAAGAGCTTCTAAGAGGTGTGTGTAGTCCGTTTCGACCCGTCGCGTCGCAGGGATCACCTTCAGATCACTGAAAATTATTAAATGTTTGGAACTTTCGCCCTGGTCTTCATTTCCTTATATATGCTCCGCAACCGCAACCGCATTTATCAGTGCGGTTATTGCGGTTGTTTGAGGATATCTTCTGACTAGGGCAACCAAATGCTATAAATGCTAGTGTAATGGCTATAAATGCTATAAACGTCGCCAAATGCTGTTCTGTCATGCCTCATGCCTTCACTCAAGGGTGCAAAAAAGTAAAAGTTTGTTTAGCCCTAATTGAGACATGTCTAGAATTGCTACTTGGACTGGATGGATAGATGCATTATGTAATAACTTACATTTATTAACGCTAGGTGGCTAGAAAAGCATTATTTTAATTATATTTAATAAAGCAATGATGATGTATAATTACTGTTGATAAAAAAAGATAAACACTCAATTTTTTTTTTTTATTAGAAATTAGACAACCTTCACTACCAAGTTACAATCTAAACTAAAGCACCAGCTTCAGTATCTGTTCAGACACGAGTGAGGGTGGTTGTGTTGCGGTAGCTCTCCGTCGCTACCTTTGTAACGTTACGTGCTTCAACCCATTAGTAAAGTGTTAGACTGTGGTGCACCCATCATGGAGCGATCTACGAGTGCAATGTGGAAGTACTTCTCGAGAGTGTCAAACGATGTAGGGAAGTGTGTCATATGTAATAACTATTCACGAGAGGGAAGGAGTATCACTGACTTAAAAAACCATCTGCGTTCAATGCACAAGAAGGAATATAATGAAGTGATATCTAGTGAAAATGAAGCTAATGAACAGCCAAAGAAGAAAAAGGAATCAAAAGTGTCTCTTACACCCCTACAAGAAATGAAGTGTGTAGTGAAAGAAAAGAATCAGACGATTGAAAGTTGCTTCGAAAAAGCCAAAATTTGGGATGCGAATCATTCTAAATCAAAATCATTGGACTATCGCATAGCCGAAATGATAATAATAGATGACTTGCCATCCAGCCACGTTGAGGATTTAGGTTTCATGAGACTCATGGCTGAAACAGCTCGACAGTATAAAATGAAACAGCGTCAGTTCTACACTGATCTTTTGTGCAACGATATCTATGACTTTGTTTCAAAGAAAGTGTTCAAAATTCTTGAGCCTCTAAAAGATTCAAAAGTATCATTGACAACGGATGCATGGTCAGACACGTCTGCTGGAGTGTCTTTACTCTCTTTGACATGCCATGCAGTGAATCAAGACTTAAAAAGAACCAATTTGGTGCTCAGCGTAATGCCACTTGAAGCTCGCCACACTGGAGAATACTTGTCAGAAAAATTTGAGCAGATGCTTCAGAAGTGGGATATTGCCCATTCATCCATCCATTGTGTAATGCGCGACTCAGGAGCAAACATGACAAAAGCTTTGTTTCTCACTGGCGTCCATAATATCGATTGCACTGTTCATAAACTGCAACTTGTAATCAAAAGTGGATTATCCTCATAAAAATCTCTCGGTGACTTCTTAGCTAAACTTCGATCCATCGCTACTCATTTCAACCATTCTACATGGCGCAGGATGAGTTAAAAAAACTTCAGAAACGCTTAGATCAACCTGAACTTAGTTATTCATGATGTCACCACACGGTGGAACAGCACTTATCACATGATGCAGAGAACACTGAAGTTGAAGGAACCACTGAGTCTATATAGCGCTGCTAACTCCAAAATGCAACAACTCACAAACGTCGACTTCACTCTCTTGTCAAACTATGTGGCTGTGCTGGAACCATTCGATGATATCACAAAAAGATTGAGTAGTTCCACCTCTTCCATATCTGAGGTTATTCCCCTCGTCATTTCCTTGAAAACTGTGCTGCAACCTCGAAGTGGTGATTCTGAAGCTGATCGTGGAATCGAAACAATGAAGGAGATAATGCGCACAGATCTAGTAAGGAGATTTGATGGCCTAGAAACAAATGACATGTATTCTTTGGCTACCTATTTGGATCCAAGGTACAAAGCAAAATTTTTTTCCGCTTCAAATGTCACAAAAGGTGTTCAGGAAAAACTGGGATATCTTTGTGATGAAATGGACAAGTCTCAAACATCATCGGACTGGGAACAGTCAGTGAACCACTGGCAAAGAAACCAATGATTGATTTAGGCCAGGCATGAGCTTCTACGAGTAAATCAATAACAATAATGGACTCACTGAGTGCTCTATTGGCTTCCAGTAGTGATGACAAGACCGAACCTGAGTCAAGCAGAGACTCGCAAAAAATGATCGAGAAATATCACAAAGAGAAAAGGATTGGACAAGAAGATGATGCTTTGGCTTTGTGGAGGTCAAATCAAAAGAAATACTAAAATTTGAGCAAACTGACGAGGGAGGACATCCAAGGTATATCCTAAAGTGTTCCTAGTGAACAATTATTTAGTGGAGCATGGATCATCTCCGATGAAAAAAGGAATATGCTGAAGGGGGACAAAGCTGAAAAACTTTTATTTTTGAGATACAGTCTCCCAGCAATTAAATTTAAATAGTGTATATATATAGAGACCGACCGGAAATTTCCTTTCCTCGCGTCCGCAAACATCCGGGAATCATCAGAAATCGAAAAACACACGTGATTTTCAAGGAAAGAGAAACAAAAGGATAGTTGTCTTCCCCCAAAAGCCCCGCGAAAAGTTAGCGTCTTCTGAGCCTATATAAGCCATAGTTCACTAAACTCGCCCTTACTTTACTCATTACTCATCCTTGTGAATTTCCTCTATCACGTAGCGCCGTTCGACCTCAGCCGGCCTCAGTCCCTCAAGCAACACCTAAACAATACACGAAGCGAACCAACACTTGAGGCGGCAGACAATTTCATTCCGCCGAAGCAACATCACTAGAACATCATTAGAAAACACTAAGGATAGTAACGTAATAGAAGTCTCTGATTTTCGTAGGGCCAATTTTGATAGTTTTGCGGATAGGATGAGAGTAGTGGACTGGGATAACTTATTTATGGGTAATGACACAAATTTGCATTGGGAGGCATTTAAAGAAAGTTTTATGAATATTGAAAGGGAGTTTATTCCTCGTAGGCCCAAGCGCGCTAGAAATCATGGCAGGCCCAAGTGGTGGACTAGGGAAATAGGCGAGTTCATAAACGAGCGAAAAAGAGCGTATAGACTTAGTAAGCGCAATGGCACGGCGGCTAACTTTAATAGATATATCGAGCTTAGACGTCAGGTTAAAAGATCAGTTAGGAATACTAAGCGTAATTTAGAGATACTTACAGCTGCGGATATCAAAAGTTTTTTGAATACGTCAATATTCGTAAGCCGATAAAAGATAACATAGGCCCTCTAGTGGATGTTAACGGCGCTTTGGCTTCTGACGCTCAGGCGATGGCGGGTATTTTCAATAACTTTTTTGCGACAGTTTTTACCGTAGAAGACGTAAATAATGCCCCCGACGTGGACGATATCGTTCCATTTAGTAGCGAGACTATTTTGGATGAAATAACTGTTTACGAGGGTGAGATTGCATATTATATCGATAGGCTAAAAGTTAGCAAGGCTCCAGGCCCTGACGCTTTTTATCCCAGACATTTGAAAGATTACACTGGGGAACAAATTTCAAATTTTTGTCTATTGAATTAGATTTGACAGTTACTTCTAGGTAATTTGGGTGCGCTGAGCACGAATTTTTACTCGGTTTTGCTCTATCAGGTCCTGATTTTGCTCAACACCCCTCATCTTTCGTCGTATTCATAAAAAGGTTTTTTTCTCAATACTCGCTGTCTTTTTGCAGTTACACATTATGCAACTAGGTTTTTATCTAGGTATTTGTACCTATTGTTATGGTATTGTTGTATTATGTATATTTTTATATGTAACACCCTAAAAATATTTTTAATTTTGTCATTTTTAACCCATTTTAATATTAGTAAATTAAGCTAAAATATCATAGAATTCTAAAATTTTCTCGAGCGTTCCTGTTCTCTGTAGAGTATTCTAGAGGGACAACTAAATATATAAAAGCGACTCGTTTCCAGAGTTAATCAGTCAATTCAATCAGTCAGTCAGTCAGTCAGTCTGTTGAGTTAGTTAATTAAGTTTGGGCATTAACATAATTTTGAATTGGCATATGATTTAGTGAGTAATTTTGTCATCGTGATTTAATATAGTTGATTTAATTAGACGTAATTTATATTGTACCTACTCATCCGTGTTTCTAGTTTAATTTCATAGATTGTAAGTACCTATTTCATAATAAGTACCTATTTAAACTAATTTTTGTGTTTATATTTCAGATTTTCTTAAATTTATATGAATTAAGGGCTTTAAATACCTTTACAAATTGGCAGAACAATCAAGCAATATGTCATCAAGCACTAGAAAGTTCAAATGCAAAAACAACCCTGATTCCTTCTGTTATACAGAACTGGCCAAATTATTAGGAATTTTTTTAAAATTTCATTTTTTGGTATAAAATGTTAAATTAAACCAATTTTAAACGTTGAAAAGTTATTTATTTCTACACAAGAATACATGGTCATTATTTAGCAATAGTTTAGTACTTAGTTTGACCCACCTTAGCTGCCATAATGGCTGCGACACGCTTCGGCATGCCATGAATCAATTTTTTGCATAATTCTTTAGTCGAACGAAGCGTGTTTGTTCGTCAGTTGTCGTTTGGTTGTCGTGCGATGCGGTGTGTTTCTCTTTTTTTTACGTGTCATTGTAACTACCGTTTAATTTAAATAGTGTATTTACCCAATTTCGGCAATTATTTGTTACAGTTTTTAAGTGAATTTGAAAATGGGGCGAAAGAATGACTTGAGTCCAGGGAAAATTGGGCAATACAGGTTTTATTAACTTCTTCTACATTTAAACAAAAGGAAATCGCTGCCAAACTCCATGTTTCACCACAGTCAGTACTTCGTATTAAGAAAAAAATGGTATTTGGAGAAAATGTAGGCCCCAAAAGGGTTGGAAGATGCGGCAGAAAAAGGGTAACGACTCCAAGAACTGATAGACAGATTGCAATTTTGTCTCTTAGAAATAGAAGAGCTACTTGCAAAAACATTTCCAGTAGTCTAGCGGCTGATGGCATCAATATTAGTCGTAGAACAGTCAACAGGAGGCTTCTAACTGCCGGCTTCAAAGCCTACCGCCCAAGGAAGAAGCCCAGGCTCACTGAGGCTATGAAGAAGGCACGTTTTGCATGGGCAAAGGAACACATTAACTGGACTAGTGAGGATTGGGAACAGGTAAGAATAATATTTAACATTAAATAGAATGTTAATACAGTAAATACAGTATGCATAGAAGTGTATTTACAGTACGTGATAAAACTGCAGTAAAAATATCTGTAAAGCAGCAAGTCATACTGTACTTCGTTTTAGCTGTACTTCATACGCTATGCACTGACTCTTTCACAGGGCTTTCTTTGATTGCAGGTGGTGTTCTCCGATGAGTCAACGATTGCCGTGCTTGACGATCGTGTTCAAAGTGTAAGAAGGAGGCCTGGAGAAGAATTTTTGCCTGAGTGTCTGATGAAAACGGTGAAATTTCCACAAAAGATCATGGTTTGGGGAGCAATTTCTGTGCATGGAACTAGTCGTTTGAGCATTGTTGAGGGGAATATGAACCAAGTCAAGTATATAGAAGTACTAAGAAGACGTCTACTGCCTCAAATAAGGGAATGGTATGGTAATAGACGTTGGATTTTTCAACAAGACTCAGCTCCATGCCACACGGCAAAGTCGGTTAAAAAATGGTGTCATGAAAATAGTGTTCGGTTGCTCCCATGGGCTGGAAATTCTCCAGACATGAACCCAATCGAAAGTTTATGGTGTATTTTAAAGGACGTAATCCATGAAACGCCGATAACAACAAAACACCAACTCATAGAGCGACTTATTCAAGTCTGGTTTCACTCTACACGTATTAAGGAATTATGCAAAAAATTGATTCATGGCATGCCGAAGCGTGTCGCAGCCCTTAAGGCAGCTAAGGGGGGTCAAACTAAGTACTAAACTATTGCTAAATAATGACCATGTATTCTTGTGTAGAAATAAATAACTTTTCAACGTTTAAAATTGGTTTAATTTAACATTTTATACCAAAAAATGAAATTTTTAAAAAATTCCTAATAACACTGGCCAACAAAATGAAACTTTTTTTTCTCATCACAAACATGATCACACTTTTCTTAATGCATTTTTCGCGCCGATTCTGAATCTGGTTTTATTTTGTTTCTAGCACGTAGAGTTATATAGATACACTGGTTTTGATATTTTTAAGTTTTTGATATTGCTATAAGAAAATTTATGGATGTATAGATCACACTTAGGAATGCTAAACAACAAATACATCATATACTTTATTCATTGTACTTATAAATAAAGAATATATACATTATTTATTAAAGCGCTGTGAGTGTGATTTCCTTTTGTAAATTTGGCCTGGATTGTCACGATACAGCATCCAACAATGGTCCGCCATCATGCTTTCATTCCAATATCCTTGGTAGCGCTTCTCCATCATCTGAATATCTTGATGGAAGCGCTCTCCTTGCTCGTCACTCACTGCACCAAGGTTTTCAGGAAAGAAATCTAAGTGGGAATGCAGGAAGTGAATATTTAACGACATTCGACACTCCATTTCTTTGAAGGCATCAAGGAGGTTCTTGACTCCATCCTTGTACGCAGGTGACTTGTTGCTTCCAAGAAAGTTTTCACATATCCATTGTGAATCCTGACTGCATACCCATAAGCATTCCTATAACTTTTAGATCTCCACAAACATTCCATTGATGACTGTCGTATTTGACTGCCTTAAGTAGTATATCCATATTGTCATATGTCTCTTTTAGATGGACGGAATGGGGAATGGGGATGGATGGCATTATATTACCATTATGCAAAAGAACTGCTTTCAGGCTTCTCTGCGACGAATCAATAAAGAGGCGCCACTCAGATGCCACATACGTCTGAGATATGGCTGTAAATAGTCCATTGATGTCATGGCAATAACAGAGAGGACCGTCTACTGAAAAGAATGCTGTTAATTCAAATTCCGCTTTTGGTAGTAACTAATACGAACATTGTTCTCAAGTAAATTGTTCTCCTTTAGTCTTGAGGCGAGAAGCTCTGATTTCTCTTTAGACAGCGATAAGTCTCTAACAAGATCATTCAACTGTCCTTGGGTTAACTTTTTAGGCTCTAAATGTCTACCTTCAAAAGTGTACTCTGGTTCTGTAGATGGTCCGGAAACGCCAGTTGCACCTTCATCACTTTCCATGTCATCTATGATAGAATCTAGCCTATCACTTGGGGAATTGGAATGGGCAATGTTTCATCATGTTTTACTGGTCTACGTGCTGAATCCAAGTTGGATATACATCTGGTGTTTGTTCTTGGCAGAAAACCCCATTAAGTTCACACTACAAAAATAACAGTCTTCATGATGATCTCTCGGCTCCCTCCATATCATGGGTATGGCAATGGCATTGAAGCTTTCTTTTTGTTAAGCCAATCACGTAATCCATTTGAACAGCCAGAACAGATTTGATGTGGCGCCTGGTTTATCTTGGTCACCTAGATGGCAACCAAAGTATAGCTTGTATATTTTCTTAATGTCGGTTGTAATACTTCGTCGCTGTGTTTTAGTTGTGAACTGGCCGCATACGAAACAGAACTTGTCGGGGTCATTCTTACATTGTCGAGGCATGTTGACTGACCTGAACAAACTATAAATTCAAAAAAATGTACACCACTTGACACAACAGTTTCTTGACTGGACTGATCTTTTGACACACAAAGCACGGCGTTGTTGCCTGAATCACAATGCTGCTAGACGTAAAGCTCACACCTGAAATACAAAGATGTATAATTAAGATAATTGAAATAAATAAGATGAATAAACTAAAAAAACACAATAAAATAAACAAATCAAATGTTGAAATAGTAGTATTTTGCCTATTTAAAATGGTTAAATCTGTGTTTTTATATATATACCTTCATCTTGAAAACTATACGTGCTAGAAAGAATCTGAATGCAGTTTTGGAATCAGCGTGAAAAATGCTATCCAGCCAACACAAATTTTACTCTGATGAAAATCTTTGTTGACCAGTGTAATTTGGCCAGTACTGTATATGTGGAATTTTACACTTCCACATCACGAGCAAATATAACTGACTTCGTAAAAAGAGCTTACTTAGCTTATTTTGGCATAAACTGGGGGCCAAGATAAATCGTGGGCTCCACATAAAGCCTGCACTATATGCATTGAAAGACTGCGACATTGGACGAAGGGTTCGGATTCAAAATACCTTTTGGAGTTCCGATGGTAAGTTTATGATTTCATAAAACTACGTAATTTAATCACTAGTATACTGTAACTTACCTAAATGTAATTGTAACTTAGGTACATAAACAAAAATTTACAGAAAATGTTTATAAGAATCTCAAATATTGCATAAGGTTGAAACACATAAAATGTTAAATGTTTGGGTGATAACTTTTGATAAAATTCATAAAAACAAGTCTCTCGTCGCTTTTGTTAACGCTTTACAATTTTTTTTTCCATATCAGGTGTGGCGAGAGCCTACTAACCACGAGACCGATTGCTACCTTTGCTTTGTCAAGACTTCGGGCTTCACTAAGAAAAATAAACATTGTATCGAGTACCCAAATTTCGACACCGCGATACGACCTGTGCTACATTCAAATGAGATCCCATTCCAAATTTAAGGTCTGCCAACTCAAGAATTAGTTGAAGATGTTCCTGAAATATTGTTATGCACTTTGAGGAGTCAGACACCGATTTTGACCCCAGCGTATTTGAAAGTCAAACGATCCGCAAAAGTTTAACCAGGCCGAGTTGAATGATCTTGTAAGGGATCTAAATTTGCCAAAAAAGGCTGCGGAAATTTTAGCTTCAAGACTTAAAGAGAAAAACTTGCTTACTTCAAACACATACATTTCATTTTACAGAAAAAGAGAGAAGAACTTGTTAAATATTTTAGAACAGAGGATAGTTTAGTATATTGCTGCGACATAGTTGGTTTGTTAAAGAAGATGGGGTTGAGTCTTACGATGCAAATGATTGGCGCTTGTTTTTAGACAGTTCGAAAGAAGTCTTAAGTGTGTGTTGTTGCATAATGGCAATCTATACGGCTCGATACCGATTGGGCACTCAACAAAATTAAAAGAAAAGTATGAACATATAGAAAGGTTTTAAATCTTATCAATATAGGGAGCATGAGTGGATCATATGTGTTGACTTAAAAATGGTTAATTTTCTGCTAGGACAACAAGGAGGGTATACTAAATATCCCTGCTTCCTTTGCTTATGGGACAGCAGAGCCAAGGAAGAACATTATTTCAAACAAATCTGGCCAGCACGAACATCACTTACTGTCGGAGAAAAAAACGTAATTAATCCACCTTTAGTGAGCAGAGATAAAATCATATTTCCTCCTCTGCATATAAAACTAGGCCTCATTAAACAATATGTAAAAGCTTTAGATACGAACGGCGAGTGTTTCAATACATAACTTCAAAATTTCCAAGTTTAAGTTATGAAAAATCAAGGCGGGAATTTTCGACGGTCCACAAATAAGAACAATGATTAAAGACAGCAATTTTCCTAATGTCATGAATGAACGCGAAAAAATGGCTGGTTCTCATTCGTGGACTTGATAGAAAACTTTTTAGGCAATTATAGGGCAGATAACTACGAAGAAATCGTAAAAAAAACTTTTAAGGGACTACAAAGAGTTAGGTTGCAATATGAGCATAAAAATGCATTTTTTGAATAGCCATCCTGACCAATTTCCAAGTAATTTAGGTGATGTAAGTGACGAACAAGGGAGAGATTCCACCAAGATATCAAAATTATGGAGGAACGGTACCAAGGCCGCTGGGATTCCCACATGATGGCTGATTACTGCTGGTGCTTGAAAAGAGACCTGCCATCAACAAGCAAATACGCTAGAAAGTCTTACAAAAGAAAATTTTTGCCACAGTGAAAGCTTCATATCTGTTTGTTTTTTTATTTTAAGTCATTTCTATCGTTATAATGTAATTTTACTGTAGTTTGAACTGCTTGTATTCATGAAACTTGAAAAAAAATTTAACACATGACTTAATTTTTTAGTCCTAATTTGAAAAATCTGGAAAATGGCACATAGGCTGTCGACAAGAATCAGGACCTGATAGAGCCAAACCGAGTTGAAATTCGTATTCAGCGCACCCAAATTACCTAGAATCAAGTGTCAGATATCATTCAATAAAATACGTGTTGCCCAGTGTTATTCCTGAAGACTTCAAATTAGCTAACTCACGCCTATTTTTAAAAAAGGCGACCGCACAGTAGCTAGCAATTATAGGCTCATTAGCTTAACGTCAATTGTCGGTAAACTTTTGGAACCCGTAGTTAGGGATCGTATCATCGATCACTTAGAAGTAGAGATTTGATTAATAGTAGTCAGCATGGTTTCGACGCCATAGATCTTGTTTAACTAATTTGTTAGAATTTTATCACGAAATAGTGCGCGAATACGATAGGCATAGAGCGGCTAACGTTATTTAGATTTTAAAAAGGCGTTCGATACAGTTCCGCATAGAAGATTAATTGCGAAGGTTAAAGCGCACGGTATACGCGATCAGGTAGCGAACTGGTCAAGGAATGGCTTCGTGTTAGGAGACAGAGGGTCGTTGTTAATGGTAGTGAATCAGGGTGGTTGGATGTAGGTAGCGGTGTCTCACAGGGTTCAGTGTTAGGCCATTGCTATTCGTAATTTACATTAACGACATAGATGTAGGATTGACTAGTAACGTGTCAAAATTCGCGGATGATACTAAAATAGGTGGTAAGGTTGTTAACGAGAGCGATAGAAATAGGCTCCAAGACGATGTAAATAGGATTATGGAGTGGACGGATAAGTGGCAGATGCAATTTAACGTAGACAAATGTAAAGTTTTGCATATAGGTTCTCGTAACAATAATTACACGTACACGGTGGATGATAGGGAGTTAGCGGGCGTTGACGAGGAAGTAGATTTAGGTGTACGCGTATCTAAGGATTTAAAAGTTAGGAACCAGTGCCTGGAGTCTTGTGCAAAAGCTAATAGGATGTTAGGCTTCATAGCGTGTAATTTCGAATTTAAATTGAAGGATATTATATTGCCCCTTTACAAGTCCCTAGTCAGGCCATTTAGAATATTCCGTTCAGTTTGGTGCCCGTATTTGCATGAGGATATTGATAGGTTAGAAAGGGTTCAGCGTCGTGCCACGAAACTATTTCCGTCATTGCGCAACAAGCCTTATGAATATAGGATTGAAGAGTTAGACTTGCATTCACTCGAAACTAGGAGATTAAGGGGGGAGCTTATTAAAGTTTTCAAAATCGTTAATAACATCGATAACGGAAATTTTGAGAAACTGTTCACTTTCGATAATAGCAATACTCGTAATAACGGATTTACGTTGCGTGGCAGACGTTTCATTACTAATATCGCTAAAAACTTCTTTACGTTTAAAGTAATTGATAAATGGAATAATCTTCCCGCGTCAGTCGTTAACTCTACCAGCGTTAATATGTTTAAGAACCGTTTAGATAGGCATTTTAAAAATATTAACGTTGTTTAAAATAAAAAAAACAATTAGTAACAGGAGCTCTGGGGGGCAGGGCCGTTTCCTGGCATAAGCAAACTAAGCGGCCGCTTAGGGCCCCGCTGCTACTAGGGGGCCACTGATGTGGCAGTCAACCTCCTCACAAAAACAAGACTCACTCACCAGCTACAGAAACACAGGTTTTGTTGCAGCACAAGTCGTAGCTATGGACATATGTGAGGAAATGAATGTGGAGGCTGTGCTGAAGGAGAAGAGGCTCAGATCCACAAAAAAAGCACTTTGCTTACGAAGCTCCTGACGAACCATTTACAGAAGCCTTAAAGAGGCTGGAAGTCAAATTTTTCAATGTGGTGGTGGATTGTGCCATCGGGTGAATAAATGAGAGATTCAAAACAGATGATGTGAGGGACATATTTGGGGTTCTCCTAAACTTCCCCACAATGAACAAGGAAGACTTGTCCTGCAAGTATGAAAAG
The DNA here is from genome assembly GCA_023014485.1 of Bathynomus jamesi. Lineage (NCBI taxonomy): Eukaryota > Metazoa > Arthropoda > Malacostraca > Isopoda > Cirolanidae > Bathynomus > Bathynomus jamesi. The sequence goes on from JAJOZX010012524.1 coordinate 73,481, forward strand.
CTCTCTAAGATACTGAGCTCTGGAGCTGATTCTGACATTGATGGAAGAGAACTGGCTCTCAAAATTAAGAACTTGCCGACTTTACCTTCACACAACATAACTGCATTGGAGCTTCTCTCCTTCATTCATCAGAAGCAACTGGAGGAACTATACCCCAATCTCTGGGTTGCACTAAGAATTGCCTGCACTCTACCTGTGACAGTAGCGTCAGCCGAGAGGAGCTTCTCTAAGATGAAGCTAATCAAGAACTATCTCAGATCATCAATAAGGCAGGATCGCCTCAGTGGCCTTGGCATCATAAGCATCAACCAGGACGTTGGTAGGGAGATTTCATATGATGATGTTATTGATGATTTCGCCCAGAAAAAATCTAGGAGGCAAAAATTTTGAAGATGCAAACTGTTCTGTATAACTGTTAGCTATTACACGATTGTATCGTAGAGTTAGTAATTGTTTGGTAGTTGATAATTGCATTATTTTTTATACATAGTTCTGTCATTTATTCTAAATAATGTATAAGCTAATTTTCAGGAATTTCATGGAGTATTTTTTCTGTTTGTCTTCTACATATTTGTTGTTTTGGACATAAATGTTTCATTAAAATTGTTTCATAATTGTTTTTTATTAACACAGCCATTTTTTGTATGTGTGTGCTGAGGTGATGTAGTAAGGCGCGAGTTGGTGGATGGATGGGTGGGGCCTCAAATGGGTATACTGCTTAGGGCCCCTAATGGCTAGAAACGGCCCTGCTGGGGGGGGGGTCGAGGATGAGTCTGTTGACGATTAATGCCAGCAATAAAATAAAAAAAATAGACTAACACGAACGTGATGCAGCTCGTAGAGTAAACTAACCCACTTTTTGTTATACTCTACCTACTTTCTTTTTTTCAATCCTCTCCTTACTTGCATGTCTGTAGTTTGCATGGTATGACAGCGAGTTAAGACTGTGTTTGCATGGTTTGTAAGCATTCTTATTTTACTTCTTTTCATCTTTCATACCTCTCCTATTCTCTTCGACTATTTTTCCGACTTGTCGGCAGTGGCCGGCGGATGATGATGGGGAGTCTTTCTTTCTCTTTTTCTGAATGAATGTTAACCCACGAATGATAGGTTTTTCTACTTACTTAACCCCTTATTTTCCTCTTTTAACCCGCTCCTCTTTCCTTTCTCTCGGCTAACCTTAGAGTGGATCTTAGGGTCTTTGTTAGCCTTAGCTTCTGTAGATCCTTCTCGCCCTGGCTTCACTCATCCTTCACCACAATTCGATCGGCGCCCGTTTAACAAGTATCTCAACAGGCCCTCAGTACATCCTCCTGCCGGTAGGCCAACACGTCTTCAGCGTTATCTACGGCGAAACGCAATACGGTCAAACTTCACGTAGGCCCTCAACACGTCTTCAGAGTTATCTAAGGCGAAACGCAATACGGTCAAACTTCACGTAGGCCCTCGTCAGTCTTCAGAGTTATCCACGTCGAAACGTAGGACGGTAAACCTTCACGTAGGTTTCTTCAGTCTCCATGGTCATCCACGTCGAAATCGCAAATCGGTAAGCCTCTTGTCGACCCTCACTCGACCTGCAGTGTTTTATTACGTCGTGCTAGACTATCCAGGATTCAAAGCTGAAAAGTCCACAAACTCAGCCTTAATTGCGTAGGCTCTAAAGGTGTCTTCAATACCGTTCAAACTAACTCTCCTGTTAAGACCGCAGTAGGCCTATGCAAGTGTTGTACCAATACCGTAGTTTTGTATCACCTTCTTATTGTGTTCAGTCGTATAACTTATTTTGCATCCGATTGTTTATGTGCTCTTTTATGCATTTTATTTTTACCGACCTAATCCATTTACTGTACCATACCGTACTTACATTATTTCAGTTATTATTGGCTTAATTACTTATTCTGTGTTCAACTCTGCATATCTCATTAGCCTACCTGAATAGTGTACTTACTCAACAATTAGACTGTATAACCATTTCTTATTGCTATTAATCAGTCATCTTTAACATAGCATAAATACCGTTATAGAATTGTTAATCACCGTGCACAAATAACTGATTTTTTCCTAATTGAACACAAAACACAAAGTAATTTCTCTCTCCTAATTAAATATTGTTTGTTTGGGCTGTAGGCCCAATTTGACCCCTAATTATTCATTTCAACGCAAAACGCGTTGGGTCCTCGTCCCGCACCCTGGAAACTCACTTTTTACAGTTTAGATTATAGTCATTATATTGTAGACTGTAAAAGTGTGGCTAAAACGCGATATTTTATTGTGTTGTTTATTCTTAGGTAATATTATTATATATATATATATATATATATTTGGGGGGGGTAGTTAAATTCCAGTTCCTTGGGAAGCGAAGTTTTAATTGCAAACACCTTTATTTCCAGAGCTTGCGATAGTAACTTCTATCATCATCAGTATTACTTACAATTAATACAATATAGTAGAATATCAAATCAGGTAGGCTACATACATATTGAAATCGATGAGAATTAAAAATTAAAAATAAAACGGATCACCTGAAGATCAGGGCCCCCAACCTTCGTTAGTTAGCCTTATAAGGCTAACTAACGAAAATATCACGACCTAACCTAGCCAATCGTCAAGGGCGTCCAGTTGACCTAACGATTGGTTAGGTTAAATCGTGATATTTTCGTTAGTTAGGCTTATAAGGCTAACTAACGAAGGTTGGGGGCTCTGATGTTCAAGTGATCCAATAAAACTAAGTTAAATTTTTTTTTAGGATGCAACAAGAAAAAGGTTAAATTACAAAAATACAAAAAAATATACATTACCTAAGAATATCTAACATGTTAAAAGAGGTATATTCATTGAGATTTGGCTTATGCTTAAAGATTGAGATAGTTTTTCACGAGTCTCTAAGTTAGAATTAGGAACACTAGAAAAGATTGTAAAAATTATCCATCCTCACAGGATGTCTCGTTCCCTATGAATGATTTTGAATATTCGAGTTTTATGGGTTGAGAAGAGAGTCTGTACGACTGCTACGCCCTCTATTTTCATTAATCCTGATATGTACTCATGGTTGACGTGACGTCATTCTTACACAAGTGGAATTACATTCACCCCAATTGTATTTATAAATTACAGACGAACACAGAAGGGCAGGCAGTGTTTCCTTAACCTTAAAAAAATTTCCAATTTGACTATTGATAGTTAAAATACATTTAATTTGCACCTGAAGATAAAATGTTCTAACTATTTTTCTCAGTTTCCGTTCCAAACTTATATTATCGGATCTTGTGGTTATGGCTAGTTTTGATCGAACATTCCTTTAAATGGAACAATTCAGGAAAAGTGATGAATATGGGCCTATGGCAACTAAAGATGGGATATTTTTGTATGACAATAAGCAATATATGATATAATGGTGGATGGAGGTCAGGTGGGTAGCCCTTTAGGCCCGACCTTCGCAAACGTCTTTTTTTGTGTCATCACGATGTAAACTGGTTCATTATCCGAAAGACTTTGTATCCATTTATTATCGCCGGTATACGAACGATACTTTTTTGCTGTTTATATCTCCTTTATACGTTCAACCATTCCTAGCCTATCTCAACTCCAAGCATCCTAACATAAAATTTACTTTAGAAATTGAAACATAATTCTGTTTCATTTTTTGATATTAAAGTGAACATGCAAATAATACATTTCAGACGTTGATTTTCTGTAAAAAGACCATCCAAATACACAATTTAATTTAAATCTCGCTCTTATACATAGAGTGTATAATGTATGTTCAGATTATATTTCATTTCATAATGAAATAATTTTTATAAGGAATTATTTGAGTTCAAATTACTACCCATAGCACTGGTCTGACAAAGGTGTTCGGATGCTTTTGAATAATATTTTTGTGCCTAACAAGGAGTTTGTACAGTTCCTAAGAAAATTTTTTACTTCTGAAACTGTTTTGCCCCGTGCCCCCCGTATGAGTTGACTTCGGACCCATCGCCCCCCTGATGTTCAAGTGCTTTGATTAATATTACAGTTCATTAAATTTACTTGATATAAAAAAAAACGAAACACAGACATCTTCCAGTTACAATTTTATTTTATATGGTACTTTATATAGACAGATGTGCCACGCAATTCTAAGAACATTTACAGAGGTAACACAATCAAGTACTAATAATTAATGGGATGGATGGTACTGGCTCTTTTCACTTACAATTCTGGCAATATATATATATATATATATATATATATATATATATATACAGAGCTGGGCAGTATTTAAATACATTTGTATTTAAGTACATTTGTGTATTTAGAACTGTATTTATAAATACATTGTTTTTCATGTATTTAAATATAGTATTTAAATACTCAAAATATAAAAATGTAAATACTTTTACCGGTACTGGTTTAATACACGTTCTGTACTAGCACAGTACGACGCGTCGACAGTGTAGTACAGCATGGTTCATGTTTCAACGTGTCAGTTCAATCAGTTGTGTGCCACTCTTAGTCGAAAGCGGTTGGTTTCTTTTCGTGTGCATGTCATGGCTTAGTGAATTAGTGAATGCATATGTTAAAATTTGTATGTATTTAAAATGTATTTACAAATGTTTTTAAATACAATTGATGTATTTTGTATTTAGTATCTAAATACATTCGTAAAATGTATTTAGTATTTAGTATTTAAATACATTTCTCCCATGTATTTAGTATTTAAATACATTCAATGAATTTATTGCCCAGCTCTGTATATATAATATATATATATATATATATATATATATATATATATATTGTATGTTAACCCCTCCGTCTATGGCCTTCGTCGGTTCGAAGTTGACGGGGGGTTCTGGTTACGTGGCAGCAACGGATTTGTTACTCTGGAGTAGCTGGTACCGTATAGGGAATCGCAGTAGTTTCTTCTATACTACTATCCGATTTCTTCTTGTAGTGGATCGGAGGATTTTGTGGAGCTTATTAAATTCTCTGAAGGTTCCCCGATTCTTCTTTAAACGTATCGGGAAATTATTTTTATCTATTTAAGACTAAGTTCTCTGAAGAGAGCAAGGCTCGAGGGAGAAGACAAAGATTTTCTTTTACTGTAGTTTTCCTCCTAAAATGTTACAAGTAATGCTCAGCCTCGAAGTTAGATCAGCCAAATCAGAATGACAATTTGAAAAATTACATGAGTTTTTATATACCCAAATTTTGTGGGCATCATTATTATTTAATGTTGACTTGTTTTGTTTTTATTCTCAATAGGCTGCATTATTTTGTAAAATATTTGAAGATAAGGTAAATATTTTATCTGTGGCAACGTTTAAACAAATAAGCAAGATATTTGAAGATGAAGCCATATTTTTATTTTAAACCGCATATTGACAGATCTGATGTTATCGTGATCTGCTGAGTTAACTAAAAATGGAAATTAAAATATGCATTTTATTATGAATTACACTTAAACATGCATATGAGCAAAAATTAAAGGCTTAAGATTTAAAATTAAACGCTAAGCAAGACATGACTTCATCTTTTATAACGAAGAGAGAATGTATACAGAAAATGAACATTGCAGAATTTAATCAGGTTTCATTATTAAGCTAAATCTAAAAAAATGATTAAGTAATTTTAAAAAGAAACAATTCCTCAATTATTTGGCAGGAAAAAAATAGAAAGCAAATAAAAAATTTATCCAAACTCGCATCAGCGTTATGCGATTTTGGTTTCTATGTAAAAATGAATATATGAATATAAATGTCTACAAATATAAGTATATATGAATATGAATATAATGATTATATAATTATAAGGGTTATATAAAGATAAGGATTATATAAATACAAGGATTACACTGCCCAACACCAATTTTGCTGATTTAATTCTAACACCTGTTTTTAGGTAACTTTGGTGTGCTGATTTAAAAAATCACCTTAGTTTTTGCCTATCACGTCAGGTTTTCGAGCAATCAAATACGGATATTTTGGAGATATCGCATTTTGGCAGGGTTATGCCCAATTTTTTTTCTTTTCAAAAAATAAGTTTTTACATACTCAGAATCAGCATGGAAAAGTAAACAATTGTGCAGGGAGTGAACGTTAATATACAATGGTAATATTGACACATAAAGTGATTAAAAGTGTTTAAATAAGCAAAAAATGAATCCATATTAAAGCAAGCACGGGACCAGTTTTTCTTAACATTGTCTTTTTCTTGTTTTCTTACTTTTCAGTGCTGATAAATTTTCTCTTATAGGACTTCCTAGAATGAGAGATGTCAAGACAATCTCTTTGCAGGCTCCAGCAGTAGTCAGCCATCATATGGGTATCCCATCTTCCTTGGTATCGTTCTTCCATCACTTTGATATCTTGGTGGAACCTTTCACCTTGCTCTTCACTAACATCACCAAGATTTTCTGGAAATTTATCCAGATGACTGTTCAGATAGTGAACTTTAATGCTCATGTTGCAACCCAACTGCTGAAAGTTTACAAGTAAATCCTTTACAAGATCTTTATAATTTTCAGACTTTTTGTTCCTAGGAAGTTCTTAACTACTGCCATAAAAGCATTCGAAGCTCTTGCCTCCATTTCGGTCATTGAGTTACTGAACTGCGGATCTTTCATCAGTTTTCTTATCTGGGGACCATCGAATATACCAGCTTTAAGCTTCTCATCACTAAGACCTGGAAAGGCTGCACATATGTAATTAAAGCAATCACCTTCTTTATTCAAAGCTTTTACAAACTGCTTCATAAGCCCAAGTTTGATGTGGAGTGGTGGAAAAATGATCTTTTCTCGATCCACCAATGGCTCGTTTACAATATTTTTATCTCTACATTTAAATTTTGCCTTAGTGGCCACTTTTCCTTTACCTTTACCACTTTTCCTTCATGGATCACCCAAAATAGGCATATTGCATTGCACGAAAACCTGATGTGATGGACAAACTCTAAGGTGATTTTTGAAATCAGCACATCAATATTATCCAGAAACAGGTCTTAGAATTAAATCAGCAGCAAAAATTTTTTTTTTGTTGGGCAGTGTTATATAACATAAGGATTATATAAATATATGAATTATATAAGAATTATAAAATGAATATAAGAATATAGGAATTATTCATTGTTCATTTTTACATATATATGTAGAGACCGACTGGAAATTCAATTCCTCGCCGTTCTCAAACATTTGTATATCACCACAGAACAATAAAAACGAACGTGGGTTCAAGGAGAGAGGAGCCTATATAAACCCGAGCTCACTAAAAATCGCTCTCACTTTGCTCGTTGTTCCTTCTCGTGAATCTCCACTTTCAGTTGGCCTCAGTCCTTCAAGCAATAGTTCACCAACACACGAAGTTAATCACCACTTGAGGCGACCTACAATTTCATCCCGCCGGAAGCAAACATTACTCTACTGGCATTATCCTTCTAGCTCTGTCTTCACTCTTCCTTCGCCACAATTCGATCGGCACCCTTTCAACAAGTCTATCAACGAACCCTCAACACATCCTCTAGCCGGTAAGCCTGTACTTTCTCAGACCATCTCCGTCGAAACGCAGAAAACGCAGTACGGTAAACCTCACGCAGTCTTCTTCAGTCTTCAGCGTTATCTCCGTCGGAATCGCTTGTCGGTAAACCTCTTGTAGACCCCCTCGGCCTACAATGTTTTGTTACGTCGTGATAGACTATTCCGGATTCAAAACTGAAAAGTCCACAAACTCTGCCAAATCGAGTAGGCCCAAAAGTGTCCCCAAACAACCGGAAAACTACCTTTCCCATTACGACTACAGTAGGCCTGTTGAATTATTTTACCATATTCAATTATCTTACAGTATTTTTATCCGCTTGTTATTTGCTCATTTATATATTTTATTTTTACTTGCCTAATCCGTTTACTGTACCACACTGTACTTTCATTACTTCAGTTATTATTGGCTTAATTACTTATTAAATCGTGTGTTCACTGCCGCATATCTCATTAACCTACCTAAATTAGTGTTTCTCGTCATTATTTTATTTACTTAACGCTTTTACTGTGTAACCATTTCTTATTGCAAATAATCAGTCATTTGTACTATAGCACAATTACTGTATACAGAATTGTTGGTACTTACGTATTATCGGGACTACCAAACTGTTTATTATGTATTTTTGCTCTCGTCATTTTCGTTTAAACTGAAAATATCACAACTTAACCTAACCAATCATCAAGGGCATACAGTTGACCTAACCTGGCATTTAGTTGACCTAACCGGGCACTCAGTTGACCTAACCGGATGTTTTTTATCAATTACGACGTTATTCTCTCATCCTTAACTTGCCCGAAATGTGACAGTGAGTGCCTAATACGAAAAGATCAGAAGATATTTAGGTGAAATAACCAATATTAACCTGTTAGGTTAATTGAATGCCCGGTTAGGTCAACTGAATGCCCAGTTAGGTCAACTGAATGCCCAGTTAGGTTAACTGAATGCCCAGTTAGGTCAACTGAATGCTCGGTTAGGTGAACTCAATGCTCGGTTAGGTCAACTGTACGCCCTTGATGATTGGTTAGGTTAAGTTGTGATATTTTCGTTAGTTTAAACGAAAATGACGAAAGCAAAAATACATAATAAACAGTTTGGTAGTCCCGATAATATGTAAGTACCAAATTGTTAATCATTTTGAACAAATAATTCATTTATTTTTCTAATTAAACACAAAACAACAAAGTAATTTCTCTCTCCTTATTAAATATTTTTTGTTTGGGCCGTGCCCCGAACTGGTGGCTCTAATTACTAATTTCAACTTAATTCATAAATTATAGTAAGCCTACTTTCTTGGCCACATCAAATTGGTGATACGCAGGCCACTATATATATATAGTGTGTGGGCACTCTTTACTTAGTTGGCACTATATACCGGCGATTGTTCAACCCCCCCCCCCCCCCCCCCCCCCCGCGCTCCTCACTTTAAGAACTACTGATATATTGGATCCAATAGTATAATTTAAAGCGGAACTCGAGAAAAGTAGAACATTTTATCCTCGAGTGCAATTTAAATATATTTGTACTATCACTAATAGAATTAGAGCATTCCTTAAGGTTAAAAAAGCCCTTCCAACCATACCTAATTTTAGTGTGTAGTGATAACCAATTTGCACAGTAATAATTTCAATTTGTGCAGTGATAAATTGAAGATCTGTGCAGTGATAAATTAGGTTCTATATCGGATATAGAACCTAATTTATCACTGCGCAGATTTTCAACTTATCACTGCACAAATTGAAATTATTACTGCGCAAATTGGTTATCAATGCACATTAAAATTAGGTATGCTGCCAACCTTTCTACGTTTGTCGGTAATTTATGAATACAACTGTGGTGGATGTATCATAATTCCACGTATATAGGAATGACGTCACGTCAACTACATGTCAGGATTAATGAACAAAGAGGGCGCAGCAGTAGCCCTGTTCAAAAATCAACTTTTCTTATTTTCATAGGTTTCTGTACTTTTTCCCATGCTTTTTGACCTGAAAAGGCCGAAAATCACAACCATTTTGACCTAGGTTGTTGGGAAGCATTGCCGCATGGAGCTTTAAGTTTTCTGCCTTGAAATCGGCCAAAAGCACCAGTTCCGGGGTCCCTTGAATCATGTTTTGCACTATAACTTTTTATCTAAACAAGATAGAGCAACAAAATAGGCACCAAATTAAAGTGTTTTTAATCCTCTTTCTAACTTATACAATTATGATAGTCTTGGAACAAGAAATGGCACATTGGTACATACAAAGATTTCAGAAATATCACAAAATTCGTTTTCTCACACTCAAGGCAGACAAGGCGCCTTATTCATGACACAAATTTGAGATTAACATTTTGTCACAAGTCTAATCGATCAAGAAGTGAAAGCATTACATGATGATTAATTTCATAATGACATTTACACAGTCAGTTGTTGAGAGTTTGTTTCTTGAAGCTGTCAAAGCGGCGTCTGTTGAACTCCACAGCTTGAAGGAGATAGTCCCTTTGCTTGGCATCTGTTGTTATGACATTTGCAAAGTCGCTCATCATCTTGACACCACGTTCAGCAATGTCATTCACCGCTTTCAGATTCTTAACATAGTCCAACGCTTTTCTGTAGTCCTCATTCTGTGGCCAAGACGTGACAGGTTCCAGAAGCCACTCGGATCCAATGTTCAGTGTGTCCAGCAGGAAATGTGATTCTGGGCCAATGAGATCAACCAGGGTGGTCTTAGCTGTGACTCTCTGGAATAGAGGCTTTCCTGTTCTGAAGCTGTCTGGCTTCTCAGTGGCATGTAACTGGGCAGCAATGTCGTGCTTCAATGTGTCACTCAATCTACTGCTGAACAGGGCAAATGGCACGACTTCCTGCGTCAGGTACCATTTGTGGTTTTCCATCTTATTAAGTACTGCATCAGCAAGCTCTGGGTCAGTTTTCTTGTACTTCAACATGTCCTGGATTAGACTTAGATCATTCACGGGAGCATCTGCAGCAGACATTGACATCATCCATACAGGAGTGTAGAACAGCGCAAGGAAGGTGTTGAGTCTTTCCAGCTTTGATACAGTGTCTTCGTCGTACTCAAGTTGATCTGCAAACATCAGCATTTTCATGGAGTACAGGTTTCTGGCCATCCATCTGGCCTGATGAATGGCGCCTGGTCGACTCCAGTGAATACCTCGAGGAGGCGTTCCTCCAAGAACAATGACTGTCAGTTCAGCCATTTCCCTGTAGTCGGCTCTTGGAAGCCTTTCTGCTATTAGAATGTCTTGGAGTATTTCTTCACTGTTCTTCTTCTTTTCCTTCAGCCATTTGCTGTTGATAGCCAGCATCTTTGGGTTTTCCTTGGACAAGTCCGTCCAAACATCCTTCAGATGCTCAAACCAGGGATTATCTGGCCCCTTCACCTTCCCAAACAGCTTCTCCCAAACTGCTCCTACTAGGATTTCCAGGATGTGATGTCGACAGGCCAGATAAAACACCTTTTTGTTCAGCATTTTCTCTAGCAGTTTGGCAGCTCCTCTGTGAACTCCACTGTTACTGGATGTAGTGTCAAAAACAAGGGCAGTAACATTATCCGTAAGTTCCCATGTCTCCAGTAAATCCATTGAAGCCTCAGCCTGAGCTGTGCCAGAAGAATTGTCGATGACAGGTACTCCCAATAACTTTCCTTCAGTGTATGAAGGTGGACCAGACACTAGCACAACTAAAGTCTCTGAGGTACTTCCAGGTTCACTGCCCAAGACATCTTTGAGCAACTTTCCATCCCAGTGTAAGGCAGCGTACTGTGGGGGTTTTCACAAAACTTGGACATGTGACTCTGGCTGATATTATACCTGGACAGCATTCTGTTGCGACGTGTTGTTGAGGTTGAGATGACGAAGTTATCCAGATCAGCCCCTCCAGCTTTCAAGGTGGCAGAAACCATGGCAGTAACTTGATTGTCTGATAAACCAAGACGATCAGCTGTATTGCAAATGACATCACATTCCATGACTTTCCTTGGAAACGTCAAAGTCACACTAGTCACAGTGTCTTGATGGTGAGAACATCCAGGACGAGGCTGATGGTAATCCATGTCCTCTGTGTTAGCGTCGTTGTCAGTTGAGTCACCCCAGGTAATGTCATCCACATGAACAACTGCCTCTTGTTCTGCTGCAGCTGTAAAATAGTACATGTTAAGACAGTAATTGTTAAGTACATGCTAAATATCGCAATGGAGTAAAACTTAAAACTTTTTGTAACGTTCAAAGTAATTAGTTTTACCTTGTTCTTGTCTATGCTGCAGTCTTTCATTCCTCGCTGCTTGCTGCAGGGATCTTGTCTCAAAAATCTTGTCATGACCAGACATATGACCTTTCCTCTCAGTCTTTTGGTCTTCGTAGAACCTGATATCCTCATCTTTCTTCTCTCTGGATAACAGTCTGTTGTTCTGTATTTCCTGGATTGCATCTGGAGCTCCTATATCGAACAGGCTGTCTAATTCCAGCACAAATGCTCCTCTTTTTCCTCCAGGGTTACTTGCTCTTCCTTTGCTTTTCACCAGAGCACGATGTTTCTCATGTAGTTTCATGAAGAGCTTCATTGCGTTGTACTTGGTCATTGTCTTGATCCTAGCCATCTGCCAGAATGGGATGATAGATTCAACTGTTTCATATGCAAGGTCTTGAACCATGGGCCTCCCTGCATTTTCCGGTAAATTCTGAAGATTAAGGAAATACTGGAACACCTGTCTGTTGGTGGGAAGCTGGGAACCACTGATAAAAGCTGAAGGGTATCCAACCAGGAAAGTTTCAGTGAGAGATCTGGTAGATGGCCCAGTTGACACCTGCCTGTGGACAGTACGTGGAGGTTCTGAGATATCAACTGTGCGCCCACGGAGCTCCCTCAGCTCCTTGCTTAATGCCATTGTGAAGTTGTAACTTGTAGATGGTTTTCTAGATTCTGATTGAGTTTCTGTGTGTCCTGAAAAATGATAGATAATTATTATTATTATTATATATTTATTATTATTTATTATTATTATTATATTATTATTATTATTATTATTATTATTTATTAATTTTATGCTCTTTCATTTGATACCTAATTTGTTGCTCTATCTTGTTTAGATCAAAAGTTAAAGTGCAAAACATAATTCAAGGGACCCCGGAATTGGCGCTTTGGCCGATTTCAAGGCAGAAAATTTAAAGCTCCATGCGGCAATGTTTCCCAACATCCTAGGGCAAAATAGTTGTGATTTTCGGCTTTTTCAGGTCAAAAAGCATGGGAAAATGTACAGAAACCTATGAAAATAAGAAAAAGTTGATTTTTGAACAGGCCTAGCGCAGCAGTCATATAGACTCTTCTTCGTCAAATTTGAATGTGGTTAAATAGCGAAATAGGCCATAAATAAGTTATTATAATTAGGCATGGTAGTTATTTCGGAGCAAGTGTAGTTTACGTCCCCCTGATGCAAAAGGGGACACAAACTACACTAGGTCAAAGTTGGGGAACATACACTACACTAGGATCTTTAGGAGACATTTTTTAAATGAATCCATCAAATAAAAAGTTAAAACTAACGAAAATATTACGATTTAACCTAACCAATCGTCAATTTTATATATATATATATATATATATATATATATATATAATAGAAACGACATAAGTATTAAGGAACGTTTCTGCACACGAGGAGGAGAGATAACGAATAAATGAAACGTTCCTTAATACTTATGTCGTTTCTATTCATTTATATACTGCGTGGTCATTGCAGTTATATATATATATATATATATATATATATATATATATATATATATATATATATATAATATTGACGATTGGTTAGGTTAAGTCGTAATATTTTCGTTAGTTTTGACGTTTTATTTGATTAGGTATACGCCGACAAAGTTGGGGAACGCAAACTACACTAGGATAATGTAGGGGAACGTAAACTACACTTGCTCCGTTATTTCCTCTACAAAAATAAAAGGAGTTAGAAACAGAGTCGTAGGACTAGATAAAAAAGGTACTAAAAACTTAGTGAGAGAAAAATAACGAATGGACAAGATAATACAGGTCTGATGAATGTGGTGGTACGTGGACGGGTATTCGAACGAGGAACCGTGGTATCGGGTTTACGGACACAAATGGGTGGCTCAGCGTGAAAGGGGCTGTTTGTGGGCATTGTTACAAGTGTGCGAAAGCGGTTCAAAAATACACCTAACACAGATAATTTAGTAGTATGGGGGCAAAGTACGAGAGTGGGGAAATGGGGCGGGGGTAGGGGTAGCACTTAAGGATTGCACTGGTACTGAGGGGAAAGTGGGATGGCACTCTGAGAAGCAAGATTTGTAATCTCTGCTACTCTTTTTTTAGTTCTCAGGGAACCCGTTGATTCGTTAAAGGCTTTTTAACGGCACAAACAAAGATAAGGAAAATTTTTTCACGTTAAACATAAAAAAATAATATATATATATATATATATATATTATATATATATATTTTCTACCTCGTGGTGTATGGACGTTTTGTTTCCGCTCTGTGTAATATCGAAATAACTAGTGTTTATAAGTTCAGCGGTAAATGCTATCTTATACCAGTGTGAGTGTTAAACATCAGTGAATTCGCGGTAATAATTTATTAAGTGAAAGCCGATGGCATATAGCGTGAACAAAGAAAAAACTACATCAATTGAAACATAATTTGAAAATAACTCGAACGGAAAATCAGCCCCTGAGATTTTTAAATTAGGCCTATACAGGGAAAGAAGGTCAGAGAAAATTCGAAAGAGCCATAAAAAAGGAAGGTCAAGTTTTCGAGACGTAATTTGAGAAGTAAGAAGAAAAGAAGCAAACTAAAGGAAAGAATAAAGGAAAGAATAAAGGAATAAAGAAAGAATAAAGAATAATAAATAATAAAGAATAAAGAAAGCAGAAGAGAAAGAATAAAGGAAAGAATGGCAAAAACTATGAAGAATTGCGTAAACTGCGGTAAATTCAGAAAGCTGAATAGAGCTGGATTATGTTTAATGGAATGCGCTGCGCAACAGCTTTGCGATTGCAGAAATGAAGCGGACCAGGCCACGGGCTTAAAATGCATTCTGTGCAATACCTTTAAACACTACGAATGTATGAACTTAAATAGAAAAGACAAGAAAATTATAAATAGAATAAATAACAAAATCATAGGCATTTACGGCTTCCTGTGCATCACATGCATAAAAAAAAATAAGAATATGGTACAAAAAGCAACGAACATGGGCAATAGTCTGCAGGTTTACCGACAGATGACAATGAAACACTAGGAGGAAACGCTGACACAAACAAACACGAGGCGCAGGAAAACGCATTACAGGAAAGCACACTACAGCAGGAACACGAGGCTCAGGACAACTCAATGCAGGAAAGCACGCTACGCTACAGGGAGATGCAAAAGTAGCCTCAGAAAATGAAATATCCCCCGCCAGAGAGAGATAACAGAAACACAAAAGAGAAAGAAAGAGATACCAGGAATACAAAGGAGAAAGAAGAAGATACCAAGAACACTAATGAAAATTCGTCGAAGGCAAAAAACCACTGAGTAGGGAAGAAGTGGTGGCGAAACAGAAAAAAACAATTGAATCACATAGGGCTCGTAAGGAAATTGAACGACGGACCATATGTGAATACTATAAAACAGGGTCGTGCATATATGGAGCAAACTGCAGGTACAGTCACCCAAAAAATGCTTCGATATGATGAGGAATGGAAGATGCAGATACGGACAAAACTGCCACTTTTACCACCCTCCTATGTGCAGACAGTCACTGATAGAGAGAAAATGCCTAAATATAGAGTACCCGCTTGTTTAGATTAATTATACTGTGTGTCGTTTGCAGTTAAAATGTGTATATATATACAGCATGAGAAGGTGCCCCCTCAAAAGGGCATTTGATTCCGCTCGTATGTCGGAGAATTACGAATTCTGATTAATCGAGGACCTTGGTGTCGTGGTTATCATATCCGACAGGCAATTGGATGATCCCAGGTTCGATTCCCGGGAGGTGCCTCATTTTTCATTGCTCGTTTTCTCTCCTCTTCTTGTGCAGACACTCTTCTACACAAGCGTCGTTCTTTCCATTAATTATACTGTATGTCGTTTGCAGTTAAAAAAAAAATATATATATATATATATATATGATACACACAGACAGTGCATGGAACAAGGAACTCTTCTGGGATAATTAAATCCACTATAGTCCGAATAAGTAATGGTAAATGACAAATACCATAGTTTTTCTTTTTCATGATGCTAGCCCGACGTGGGCAACGGGTCACTCGCAAAGAGGTCCCATAAATATAGCTTCCCTCACTAGCTATCTGCAAAGCAGACAGGATCCAGCTTTGGGACATGGATCTAGGGTTTAAAGCACCTAGCCATACTACATTTAGAACCTCAATATAAGCAAAAGACTTATGTGCCTTGAAAAGTGGACGCTCAATTCTGCCAGTTGAGGTTTAAGTTTTGGTTTTTGGCTAAAAATATAATAGTTACCCCTTTTTCTTTTTCTTTGATGCATTCAATCTGACGTGAAGGCAGCGAGTCTTTTGCTTATATTGAGGTTCTAAATGTAGCATGGCTAGGTGCTTTAAACCCTAGATCCATGTCCCAAAGCTGGATCCTGTCTGCTTTGCAGATAGCTGGTGAGGGAAGCTATATTTATGGGACCTCTTTGCGAGTGACCCGTTGCCCACGTCGGGCTAGCATCATGAAAAAGAAAAACTATGGTATCTGTCATTTACCATTACTTATTCGGACTATAGTGGATTTAATTATCCCAGAAGAGTTCCTTGTTCCATGCACTGTCTGTGTGTATCATAAAAAACTCAGGGGACCATTCTGAGTTCATTCCCATATATATATATATATATATATATATATATATATATATCGGCTATTGAATGATGGCGTGGAAAACGTAGTTTAATAATAAACAAGAACACCAGAGAAAAAATAAACATCCTTCAAGGTTTAATCAGTACCAACGTTTCGGAATGCACTAATTCCATCTGCAGGGCTAAAACAATAAAATGCCAATTCACATACAAAATACAAATTGCAATTTAAGTTGCTTAATAACAATTTAAAGTAACAAAGTTAAAATTATAAAAAGTAGGTAAGAAAATGTAAAAGCATTAAAACTAAAATGTAAATAGATGAAATTGAAATGAAGTTACAATTATAAAAAGTAGCTAGGAAAAATATAAAAGCATTAAAACTTAAAGGTAAATAAATAAAATAAACAAGTACCTTAACTAAAACAGCAGATCTACCGATGATTCATCAGAATTGAGATCTGGTTTTAATTTATATTCCATAATTTTAAACTTAAGTCAGGCTTCCGGCAGCATGTACGGCGAAACTAGACTGTAAAATTGGGTGGTTATTGTTGTGTGAATGGTTACGTATGAGAGAATTAGGTGGTTTGCCAAGAGGTAAATTTGTATGGATTGATTAACCGAGATGTTCGTAAATACGAGATTTTGGGTGTCTTTTAGTCTTACCTATATATGACCCCATACATTGGTCACACTTGTATTGGTAAGCTATGAATGACTTAAGAAGTGTAGGAATAACATCCTTGTATTTAAATAAGTAATAAATCGATTTAGATGGGGTGAATATAATTTTTATATATAGTTGTGGGTAGAATTACTTAACCAATTTTAAAAGTTTGTTTATAATGTTAAAATTTGAGGTTGCCATAAAAGGCAAAGGAAATACATATCTTTGGGAACTGTAATTACGTCTCTAGTTGTGGGGTTTATTAGTCTATTTAGGGTTCTGCCTATTGTAGTCTCCACCAATCTAAAAGGGAAATTATTCTTGGTAAGGAGTTTTCGGATGAAATCTAGTTCATCGTGTAGTTTAAAATAATTCGAACAGATATTGAAAGCTCTGTTGGTCAGAGTCGAAATTAAATTTCGTTTGAAACCTAAAGGGATAAGGAAGAAAAGTTCGTAGTAAGACGTGAATGTTGGCTTTCGGTAAACGGAAGTTTTAAAAGAGGAATTTATTTTATTTATATATATATATATATATATATGGTAGCGCTTTACTAATACATTTCTCGATAATTTAAAGACAGCTTCCCAGTAGGATTTTAGAAATATTAAAAACTATTAAGAATTGTTTGCGGGTTCGAGATCCGTTGCAGGCAGACGGAGCACAGCACACCTAGCTAATCTTACTTTTGAGCTGTAAATTAGTATACTCACTTTTAATTATTCCTTGAGATGTTTTAGACACCCAGCTAATCTTCGTTTTGAGCTGTAAATTAGTGCACTTGCTATTAATTATGCTGTTTCCTTCGTGGTTATTCCGGCATATATATATATATATATATATATATATATATATATATATATATGGTGGAGCTTTAATAATACTTTTCTCGATAATTTAAAGACAGCACCGCAGTAGGATTTTAGAAATATTAAAAACTTTTAAGAATTGTCTGTGGGCCCGGGTTCGAGACCCGGTGTCGGCAGACGTTGTCTTAGCACTCATACTCTTGAAAACTGTCAGAATATCTGCTTTTTGTTTATAATTTTTAAAATTCGTGGCATTTTCTCTTATTGTAGCTCTTCGATTAAACTAATTTATTTTTACTTAACTTTATAGAACCGATGCGGAACTTGAGCGTGTTATAGCTACTTTTCGTTTTAATGAAAGGGGAATAAGTGATATGGATGCTTTACCCCACAACCAAACCAGCGATCTGAACACAGAGGTCGTGGTATTGGCTCACATCTGGTCCAACGAATTCCAGGTCATCGGGGAACTAATGTAAGTATTTTTTGGGGGGTTAAGAACAAAATACATTGTATTTTCATTTAATTTATTAAATGGTAGAAAACATGTACACAGCGGAACCAGTGTCCATTAAATAAGTCTTAACGGGTACAAATAGGCCTTTACACAATATAGATATACACCTTTACACAATACTGCGGGTGCTAACATATGGGAACCTTTTTTTTATCTCTCTGCATACATTTTTATCATTCATTTCAGTGTTGCACAAATCGAATAATTTAAAAAAATTATAAATCCCTTCCCACGTGACATGTGCATGAGAAATGAGAGGGCGTACATCCCGCACGTGTTACTATAATATCCTTGAAGGCGATACGGGTTCTATACAATCTCATATAGGGTTATCTGTTCGATAAACTGTACAACCACAGAATCATTCCAGAGCTGAGCGCCGAGTGAGTCAAAATAGTACATTCTTTCCCTATTTTTAAAATAGATTGCAAACCAATGAATCCCCTCACCCCCAACAATGTCGGTGTTAACGATAATCCCGTGCCAGTTTCCCATAGTTGGCAACTTCAATATTTCATTTTTCGCAAACACACCGATAAATTTGGAGCGTGTGAATCGGTCACTTTTCATTACTCTCTGGAGTGTATTCGCGTCCATTTTAAAAGTCTGTCACCACATTCCTGAAACGATCAACTTCTATTAGTGCCTGTGATTCGAGGTAAACTAGCACACTTATAGGCACGTCTACAGGCTTGGCAAATTCCAACCTGACTGAGATGTTTCCACTCTGTTGTGGACTTAAGTGCGTATTTACGCCAGCAGACAAGTCAGGCGTAATATCAAATGAATAAATGTTAAATTCTTCGACAATTCTTTCTGCGTTACACCGAACCCAAGCTCGTCACATGCACCTGTATTATGAGCCAGATTACTATAAGCTCTCGCGCAGAGAGGGAACACAGCGTCTGATGAGTAATCAACAGTCATAATCCCTCCATAAGCAGTTTCTCCTGGAATGTGAGATCTGTATGAAGACATCCAAAACATTCGTATATCTTTTTTTTAGAATTTTTAAATTTATCCTTTATACCATTTTCATCTTTAGTATGGTAATATCCCTCGGCGGTTAAAAAGGTGTCCTTCGCTTCTTTTGAAAAGTTGAGGACATTTGCCAGATAGGCTCGTAGGTGATAATACCCCGTTCCTGCCGAGATGTTAACCTGATTTAAATACACCTCACACTGGCTGAATATGGAGTGTAAAAAGTTGGTTTCAGGGTACGCAGAGTAACTATCATCGCAGTCCGTTCCATCAGAATGGGCTATACGCAGTTTAGCGTACATGTGCATGCAGCTCGGGTCAAAAAAGTAAAGGCCTGAGCTGGGTATCACGAATTCTATATGGGCACTCGGCAAACTAATTGTGTTTAATGGGTTAATTGTAATAAAGTCGCTATGCTCAATAGAGACCTGAGTAGGGGCATATCAAAGAGGGACAGTTCCGATTTACAGCAATGTGAACTACACGGATGGATGAAACGCGCCATGACGAGTCAGAAATAGTGCCACCTCTCTCGACAACTAGTAATCAGCCTATGATTCGTGAGAGTAGTGTCCTCAGCTTATATCAGTTAAAAAAATGATCAGCCAATCCATAGGTTTCATACGTTTAGAACACTTCTTTTTTATTTCCTTTTACGTTTAGCGCCACGTGATGGTAACCCTTCTTCCTGGCAGCTCTCTTCTTTCCACCACCACGCATTTTTCTCTTTGCATCTTTGATGATTTCGTCCCGTTTACGTTTTAAATGTTTTTTTAGAGCTTCTTTAGGCTTAGTTCCACCCATTATGTCTTCTGCCGCGTTAAAACCTGTTTGTAACGCCTTCCTCCCTAGGTATCTAGCACCTCTCTTCAACAGTGGGACAGCGGTGCGTAGTATGGATGAAAAAATGTATCCAAGGGCCATTCCTCAATAGACTGTGAATGGCCTTCGAGTCATTATAAACGGAGAAAGTGTAGTTTCACTGTTAAGCTCCCATCACCGAATAGGAAATTTTTTCCCTCAATCGTTCTTATATATATATATATTGAGATATTGGTTAATAGATTAGCCGCAACATTCACATAATGGGGCATGTCATATGTAATGCTCAAACTTTTCCCTCTATGGTTGGGGATGTGTGCAATGCGCAGCAGGCGCGCCTGGGTGTCCCTAACAAATTGGTGCTCTACGATATTGCTGTAAATATAGCACATGTCTGGAGGTGGAGAGCTTTCACCCAATTTCTCCATCTTCAATTGATACATTAAGCTGGACATGTCATGCTGTGCCTCGTAAAAGGTATCTCTTTGGAGAGCTGCGCTATATCGGCCCTCGGCCACAATTGTGAACAGCGCTTTATCTTTAATATTTCTACTAAGCGTAGAAATATGCATGTGAAAGAGGTACTACTTTTCAAGACTCTTGTTTAACCCCGTCACAATGTCCATGGCTGTGTCATAATGCCCGATTCCTAGCGAAACATTTGTGCTAAGTACTGTTCCTCGACGAACAGGACTGATCGCATAGTATTGTCTAAGGTTATGCCTAATTTTTCGCACTCATCGATTCTTCTAAGGATCAGAAATATGATTTGCTCATTTTCAAGAGT
This sequence comes from Bathynomus jamesi, assembly GCA_023014485.1. NCBI lineage: Eukaryota > Metazoa > Arthropoda > Malacostraca > Isopoda > Cirolanidae > Bathynomus > Bathynomus jamesi. The sequence goes on from JAJOZX010012524.1 coordinate 94,422, forward strand.
TAAAAATTTGGAGACTAACTGGAGTTCATATAAACCCACCTCATACGAATCACGCTCCAATTCAATGGGTCCTTGGAGTTCTGTCACGAAGTTGGCGAGAGTGTTGTTAGGATATACAGACAGAGAACCTGAACCTTTGCTGCCTAAAATTTTTAAAATTTTAAACACACTTTTTCCTAAATTAAATGTCACTTTCTGCAACTCCTCGTGGTAAAAGCCTCCAGCGATCTCTTCCCCATTCAAATCTTCAACGTAATACATCATTATCTCGCCTTTAGGTCTCATAGCACGAACTTTAAAAATCTCACGTGTCCATCCTTGCTCAAATCCCTTCACGAATTTATTTCCCGAACGTGATAGCCTTACATAATCACTGATTTTGCAATGTGTAGAGTGTGGTGGCGGTGCTCCATCTCTTCTCACCTCTGGCAGCGTACCTCTTTCTAAAAGTTCGTTAAGTGTTGTGCCAATCGTACGGTAGTGTGAACGGTTGTATGATGAAGCCAATGACCCGAGAAAGTTTATATATCTGTATGTGTTTTTATGTGTAAAATAGCGATGCATGCGTTCCTTTATGGTACGTTGAAATCCTTCAGCTAAAGAGGCCTTATGTATAGAACTGCTAGTGTAGCAACTGATATGAAACTCTGTCAGCATGTTCTGAAAAGCGCGACCTATAAATTCTTTCCCTATATCCGTACAAAAATAGCCAGGAACCCTTTCTTTTTTTAACATCAACGTTTTGGTCGCTTTAGCAACTGTTTCAGGCGATTTATTTTTCAGGGGGATTAGCCACAGATATCTAGAGAATACATCTATTATGAATAGGATGTAGCGGTATCCGTCATTATACATTGAATATCTTTGCATGTCTGTTAAATCCGCTTGCCAAATAGAGTCACTCGAATCCGCGGTTGTCTTGGCCGTTTTAAACCTTTTTCTCACCGGTTTATGAAGTGTATGGGCATCCTGCTCCGGCAAAAACCACTCAACATCTTTTTTTCCCTACTCCGTAGACACCTCTGTACAGTCTATTAACGCCACCGTCGGAGGCGGGGTTAGAAATGTCATAATAGCGTTTACTTAATATGTTAGCCATTTGCGTATTTTAGAGACACGTGGATAAGGTTGGCCGTTCGTTCTCTTCTTTCTCTTCTTCACAGACGCTGCTGCTGGGGGCGATGGCGTACTCAGTTGTGACACATGTGAGATTTGATCCAGGTCTTTTAACCTATTCAGATTACCTATCAATGTTTTGGGGACATTTATTTGTTGTAGTCTTGCTTTAATATGTTTCTATCATGTTGGTGAGGGTCTGTCCCACTTTCTCACCAGATCATGAACAATATCAACGATATTGGATCCTTGTACCCTTGTTCCTTCAACAATGACCTCGCCTGTATCGGCCCACTCTATGATGGGGTCCTCACTCAATAGATTATAAAGACTTAAGCCTTTATTCCTCAATGTATGTGGGAGACTGTTTTTTAACACATGTTCGATGTGTTGTGTTCCGTTGTTCTTTGGTTGGTCATCTCTAACGTTGGGCCCAGGTCCTGTGTCGCCATGCTCAGCGCTACTTGCGCTGTGCCTAATAACCACGGGGAGCTCTGTCGGATTCTTATAATTTTCGTACTCAGGAAGAAATTTCTGCAAAGCCTCTAGGTACAAGAGCCTTTTCTCATCAGGTGACTTTTCACTGTTTAAATAGGGCTAGCAACTTGCTTTCCATTCTTTTAAGCCTACTTTTATGGGGTTCTAGAGCCGTGTTTGGAATCTTCGAACTTTCCAATGAAGCATACACCTCGTGCGAAATCACAACCACCTTTTTCATTATATTAATCTAGTCATTAAAGGTCCAAAAACTGAAAATAAGATTGGTAGGAATGATCTTCCTCTTTGTACAATAATTCGCTTTTTCTTACCCACAGTTTGACTTTTATGAGCGAACGCTCGTATTATCTTCTTGTAACGACATAATCGAGCCTTCTGAGGGGGTTTCATTGGCACATTACATTTTATAACATTAAGACAGATTTCACAGATGCATTTTAAAAAGTCGGAGTCGTTATTTTTAACAAACATCTGTTGCAGTGCCCGGGGCAATCGTTGATAGATTTTTATTAATTCACGATATTTCTTCAGCCTATTTGTCATTCTGGAATATACACCGTTTCATGTTCGCTTGGGAATATATTCGTTCTTAGAAGCATCCTAAACGTGTTTCGCGGGTGAAGGTCAAAAAGCAAATATCCATAACGCTGGTTTGTGGCTTCTTCATAAACCTCCAAAAACTCCTTATGTTGATTCGGGAACATTTGATTGGCTAATACCCCAATTTGTGACTGAATGCTCATTACCTTTTAACGAATTAACGTCATAGACCCGCTTGTGGAACAAAATTTCATCTTGGTACTCGTAGAACATTGACTGATACATCGAGTAGCACCATATTACTTTATGCACAAATTTTGAGAACATCTCCCACTTATCTTTAATGATTTTAAGCATAAATACAGTTTTTCCACATCCTGTAGGGATATAATGCATGTGGAGGGGCTTGTCAACCTGAATTTTTCTACAGATTCCATCTCTAACACGTCACACCCATAAGTGGGTCATTTACAAAATATTACAAATTTTGAGTGCTGTTCCTTATATTTTGTTTTCTTCTTCCATAGAACCGTGAATGATGACGATGTACAGCACCCCATCATCGATATCACAGACGAACCCGATGACCGTGCAGCTACAGAACCCTTCCCCGCTGACGAACCCTCACCACCGACACCTGTAGCATGCAACAGTTCAAAGCGGAAGCATGATGAAGAGCCCTCCACGTCAGGTATAAAGCGTGCCAGGATTGCTCCGGTTGTTAGACCCCCAGTAGTAGAACCCCAACCCTCTACGTCTTACGATACAACCCCCACAATAGTACCTTCCTCAAATTTGCCCCATTGTTCAGTTCTGGGTACTTCCTCCACAGCAGCTTCTCATACTGTGAAGTGGTATAACATTCGAGTTGGTGGGCACCGCTACCCCTACCCAGACTAGAAATCGGTACGTGGTGAGGGTTGACCCTGGATCCCTCTATACCAACGGACTGCGACGTGTAGTTTAACGTATTGTGGAGTTTGCCCTTCAGAACCGCGACGAACCTGAAGTCCGGACGAGGTTATCCTTCAGGTTCGGGTCAGATGAGGGGGACGATTTTTGGGTGGTAATACCGTTCACACGTTTGGCGACTGTAGACATAGAATATATCTTGGGCCGTATAATGCAAGTCTCTCAAAGTGGTACATCTTTCAATATGGACAACTTCATGGTAGATATTGACAGAGTATTCCGGGTTGCAGGTCATAGTGCCACACCTTATACTCTTAATTTCAATTCTCCGGTTATTTACAGAAAGCATTTAAACTAGATCGTGGTTGTGGTTTTATAGCAATAATATTAGCTCATATGTTCACTGTGCTAACTACTTGGACGGAAAAAATTTGGCTGAGTTTGAGTGTAATATGGGTCCTGAACTACTGAGAAGGGCCGAGCAGGAAATGAATGCATGTATAGTCGTATTTTGAATGGATGATCGTCGTAGGACTGTGTATGTTTTTAAAAGCAGCGTGAGAGATCGTACAAGACCTCTACTTATTTTAGGATTGTCAGGAACATCATATCTCCCCATCCGTAACATAAGGGCCCTCTACGCCAGTCGAAAATATGGAAGGCATCATGATTTGTGTAAGGGTTGTCTCGAGTTTGCTGATGATATGGTGAAACATTGTAAGGATTGCAACATGGTATGTGAGCAGTGTAAAAGCACCAAATGTGAAAGTCGTGTAGTTGAAACCGAGAAGAGGGAATGTAATGTGTGTAGACGTACATTTTTCAATAATAAAGGCTTTGAGTTCCATAAATCAAATGGCACTTGCAGGAAAATGAGTATTTGTAAGTGCGATATGTTTCATATGATGGATTATTGGGGGAATTTCAAACATAAATGCGATGAAATTCACTGTTCTACATATCATGAAAAATATAAGGCGGATGGAGTGAAGCATGTATGTTAAATGAAAGATGCTAAACCTAAAAATAGCCCTTGTATAACCGTGTACTACGATATAGAAACTTAAACGAACGCTGAAACCAGAGGTTATTCCACATTTACTCGTAAGTCACACTATCCGTGATGAGTGCAAGAAGATCGAGTGTGATGAGTGCCACAAATGTGGAAAAGGGACAAACGTTTTTAAAACGAATGCACACGAAAGCCGTGTGAAAATCTTTGTATCCTATTTTGTCAAATTAGCGGACAAGTTCAAAAAAATGACTGTATATATTCTTGCCCATAACGGGGCGAAATTTGACACACGGTTCCTTTATAAGGAGCTGCTTGAACACGAGTCATCTGAGATATTTACAGGTGATCCCTTGAAAAGAGGCAACAAACTAATACAGATGCAGATAAGAGGTAATGTACAGTTTAAAGACACCCTGCTGTTCACACCTTGCAAATTAGCAAAGCTGCCCAAGGTCATGGGCGTAGCCGCTGAAATTTAAAAGGGTATTTCCCTTACACATTCCTCACTAACGAAACTTTGAATTACGTAGGACTACCTCCACCCAAACATTACTTTAACTACACCAACATGAGTGATAGTGAGCGTGATGATTTTGACCACTACTACAACAGTTTTAATGAAGCTAATCCATACAATATAGCCGATGAATGTGAACGCTATTGCGTGAACGACGTACGTGTACTTAGAGTATGCTTTCAAGCCTTTAGAAGGATGTACATAACCCGTTTCAAATGCGATCCGCTGCAAGTCGCGACCACGATCGCATCATTATGTTTTACAATGTTCAAGAATAACTTCATGCCTAAAGACACCTTAGCAATCATTCACAGAAACAACCCCCACAGTTATGGGAACAAGGCTATTTACTGGCTCATACAAATACAGCAGCAGACCGGGGCATACATTAAACATGCAGCAACACGGGTGAATTACCCGTTAAGGTCAATGGTCGTGTTTTTTGGGTTGACGGCCTAAGTGACGATCCAGTCACTGGTGAGAAGACTGTATTCCTTTAACGGCTGCTGGTGGCATGGATGCTCGGGCGCTGAATGTGCCGTTACAGGGAACCTTTATGGAAGATATCCCGCCGACAGCCTCGCATGGCCCCGTAACCGTGATCAACTTATAGGCTCCCAGTTCACTCACAAAATCGTGTGGGAGCATGAGTATGATGCACGGATGGAAAGAGATGCCCAGTACCGTGAAGAAATAAGGGTCATCAAACGTTCAATGGTGTTGGACCCCCTCAAATGCGGTGACAGCTTGTTTGGAGGGCGCAGAAACCCATTCAAGCTATACGGAGGGTGTGAAACTCCACTACCACGAATTCTGCTCTTTATACCCCTAAGTGATGAAGAACAATACGTACCCCGTAGGTGCGCCTGAAAAAATGGTGGGCCCCACCATACCAACCATCGAGGAGTTTTCAGCTAACTTGAATGAGCGCTTCTTTGGACTCTCTTTCGTAGTCGTGCTCCCCCCTCACGATTTAAGGATGCCAATCTTACCCGTCGTTATAGATCACAAGCTCATGTTTCCCCTGTGCGTGAATTGCGCAGAAGAGAAAACGGTGATTGTGATCATACAATCAACCAGCGTAAAATCAGAGGCGTATATACATTATACAAGCCCTGAGCTGGCTCTAGCCGTTCGCCATGGGTATAGAATATTGAAGATATATGAGGTGTGGAGGTTTCAGAAGCTACCCAACCTTTTCACACCATATATAAACGCTTTTTTGAAGGATAAAGTAGAAGCATCAGGATATCCGCGAGGGGTTGATACCGAAGATGAAAAAACGGCTTATATCACTAGGGAACAACATTTTTGTTTCTTGAAAACTATTTGGTGTTTCTTATAGTACTTTTGATGCTGATTCCAAATATGGTTTCAGAAGTTTTCTATCACCCATAGTTTTCGAGAAAATAATATTTCCATTTACTCAGTTTTCCCAAAATATGTTAAAATTAAGTGTACTAATTTAATTTTACTCTCTTTTTTTTCCAGGTTAACTATATTTAATAGTATTTTTTGCATTAAAAAAATATAGCTATTTAAACAAACAGATTTTTAATAAAAAGAAAGAAATTTTTTTCAAGTTTTGCTCAAATTTTAAAATTTTTCATAGTAGAAAAAATTGGTTTTTCATTCCAAAAAGTTTTCCGTGATTTCAATAATTTTCCGCCAGCATGAATCGAAACTGTATTAATCCCAGAGATACATTTTGCTACGTATGTGGAGAACTGACCATAATGGCACAGAGGAAGACGATGAGCCCACTCGTGAAGAAGGCTTACGAACTTTATTTTGGATGTAAGGTAGGCGACCAAGACAAATCCTGGGCACCTCATATCTCATGCATTTCCTGTGCCGTCACTCTTAGGGGTTGGATTAAAGGTACCCGCAAATCTATGCCATTTGCCATACCAATGATTTGGAGAGAGCCCAAGGTCCACCTAACGGATTGCTATTTTTGTATGACTAACGTTTCAGGATTCTCTGCCAAAAATAAACATAAAATTCAATACCCAAATCTTGCATCTGCCATGAGACCAGTACTACATGACGATGATAACTCAATTCCAACTCCCCCAAAGTCATGGACACTGGATGAAGAGTCTGAAGTTGAACCAATGGAAATTGATGACACTAAAGATACAGACTTTCAGCAACCTGAATCAAATAAACAACGTATGATAACGCAGGTTATGCTGAATGATCTCGTGAGAGATTTGGACCTTCCGAAAAAGAAAGCGGAATTATTGGGCTCCAGGTTACGTGAATGGAATTTGCTGGCAAAAGATACAAGCATATCGGCGTTCCGCACTCGCCAAAAAGATCTGATGCAGTATTTCTCCTCGTCAGGTGGTTTATGCTACTGTAATAATGTAAATGGACTGCTGTTAGCTCTCGGTCATGAGCACAAATCTGAAGATTGGCGTTTATTTATTGACTCTTCGAAGCTAAGCCTCAAGGTTGTACTACTTCACAATGGAAATAAATACCCTTCCATTCCTGTAGGGTACGCTGTCCACATGAAGGAATCTTACGAAAATATGAAACTCATCCTTCAGCAGATTAATTATGACCAGTTTCGTTTGTATATATGATTGGATTTAAAAGTCGTCGCGCTTCTGGGAATGCAGCTTGGTTATACGAAGTTCTGCTGCTTCCTTTGTGAATGGGACAGCAGAGCCAGAGATTCGCATTATTTTGTAAAGGATTGGCCACTTCGTCAAAAATGTATCCCAGGACTGAAGAATGTGTCTCATGAACCCTTAGTTGACCCCAAGAAAATATACTTACCGCCACTTCACATCAAACTTGGCATCATGAAAAATTTTGTCAAAGCAATGAACAAGGAAGATGAGGCATTCAAATATTTGAAGAAAAAGTTTTCACGACTTAGCGATGCAAAGATAAAAGAAGGGATCTTTGTTGGTCGCCAAATCAGAGAGCTCATGAAAGATCAAAAGTTTGATGATGCCTTGAGAGGAAAAGAAAAAGTGGCATGGGAGGCCATGAAGAATGTTGTCACAAATTTTCTAGGGAACATCAAAGCCTCTAACTATGAAAAAATAGTGCAGGACATGATAGAAGCATATACGTTATTGGGATGTAATATGTCACTAAAAATCCACTTCTTGCACTCCCATTTAGATTTCTTCCCTGAAAACCTCGGCGACGTAAGCGATGAGCATGGAGAAAGGTTCCACCAAGATATAGCTACTATGGAGAAACGCTACCAAGGGAGGTGGGATCCGGCAATGTTAGCTGATTACTGCTGGACATTGATGCGAGAAGCTCCTAATGAAAACTACAAGAGAAAATCAGTGACAAAGAAGTTTTAAGAAGAATATTTTAAATGCCAATCTGCCACTAATATAATTTTTATGAAGTATTTTTACTAACTTCTATACACTTTTTGAATAAATATTAAAATAAAAATTTCTCAGTAACCTTGGGTGATAGAAATTCTACGGCTATATTCGGAATCAGCGGAAAAAATCCTATAAGACCGACCTGTTCACGTCCAAGAAACAAAAACAAAGTTAAAATTTGTTCCCCAGTGTTCAGCGTTACCGTGCCCATGAAGGTATTCAGCTTGACCACTCCCAAATTGTTAAGAATCCTGGCAAGCGCTTTAGTGCAAAGTTGTGCCTAAACAGTCTTTGGGGGAAATTTGCACAGAATACCGGCAAAGGGAACGTCCATTTGGCACAAACTTATAGTGAAGTCTGGGATTATGCCAACACTCCCGATAAAGAGGTTATGAAGATCGTGAATGTAGGTAATACTTACATAATAAAGTAAAACATTACCGAACTGGCCACAGACACCTCACGGGTTACAAACACACCTGTAGCCAGTTTCACAACGGCCTACGCCCGCATCAAACTCTGGGATCTACTGCACTCTCTTGGACGGAGGGTGCTGTACGCTGACACAGATAGCGTGATATTCACAGCGAGGGAAGGTGAATACATGCCTGCTATTGGAGAATTCCTCGGAGAGCTAACTGATGAGATCAAAGACGCGTATGGTGATGGTGCATACCCAGACTCGTTTGTGTCAACAGGGCCAAAAACCTATGGGGTACGGGTGAGGGTAGGGGATGATATGAAGTATATCGTGAAGGCTAAGGGTATCACGCTTAACCATGCGAACCGTCGAGTCGTTAACTTTGACTCGTTGAAGGATCTAGTGTGCTTGGAAGATGAGGGTGACCAGCCACCCCAACTGACTGTGGGGACGCACAATTTTCGGGTGCAGAAACTGGGGTGTGTGAAGGAACTTAGGGGCACGAAGGTATGCCGTAACACCTATAGGAAGCGTTACCAGGTGCCTGGTACCTATGAGTACCTATGATACCGTGCCCTTTGGTTACCTTAATCCTTGATTGTATTTATATATATATATGTGTATTGTTAACGATATGTTTATTTATCACGTATATTTGTTTCAATTAAGGTTTCATTTTCTCCTTTGCTTGCGTGCGTAAGATCGGCAACGTGAGTCCTGCCACTTCCTGAGCATATCTCTATCCCTGCGTGCTCAGTTGACCTCTGCATACCCTTAAGCTCAGACGTGTATTCTCCCGCGTAGAAAAAAAATAGTAATGGCTACCTTTAATATTGCGTGTTCAACGTTTATGAAGTGGTATTCGGCAAAGTGCCAAGATGTGGTGGACACTGAAAATCTCCCTATTCCCTCCTCCTTTGCCTCTTTTAAGGCTATATTGAGCCGTGCGAAGGACCAAGATGTTCAAATACTCTACGGGTATTCTGGCGAGGGCATTGTAGGATTTCGTAGTACGAACGATGTATTGAAGTATGTTGTAGACCTAACCTTTATAAAAGCTCACATATACCGCGAAATAGAAGACGCAACACGTTCAGAAGATAAGCAACGGTTATGGATAGTGAGTCTTGTTGATGAGTGGTGTGACAAACGATATTATATCATGTTACATCATACCGAATACTCGTACCCTTCGGTTGAGTATGTAAATCTTGTCATCATGGAGAATCTTAAGTATTTTTACCAGTATATTAATATATATCATGACGAAGTTTGTAGTGAGGTTGTGGATAATGGGCTGTGAGAGTTTTTAACAGACTTTAGAGACAAGTATCGCTTGTTAAACAAAAAGGATAAATATGGGCATATGTTTCCCTCAAATAGTGCACCGGATTGTGAAGATGTTTAGTTTGTGGAAATGAACGTCTGGTGAGTGATAAAACATTAAAGCCGGTATTGCTTCATGTAGCGGAAAATTCTCTTTGTCCAGTATAATGGGCACAAGTGTTCGAACAAGCCTGTACACGCTTCATCAGTTTATGGTGTGACTCGCTCCCCCCAACGAGCCGCCCACCAATGTACCTCACCCTTCCGAAACACACGAGTTCGAACAAACCCGTACACGTTTCATCAGCGTGACTCACTCCGACCGTCGCACCAATCCGTCCACCTGTGGCTCATAGTCATCTCAGAGCTTGAACCGACTGGACATGCACTCCTCGAATACGATGGAACTTCCTTTGAGAAGCATTCTCAACGCCTCGTACGATGTCTCCGTGACTAAGTCATTGCGCGTGTTCAGGCGGGAAACCGACACCATTAACTATGTACTTGAAACGATTTGCAGGTAAGCAAACTCTGGTAAACGTAATGTTATTTATTTAAGTGTTGAGGAGATGAATAGAGTCTTCGTGATAGTTGAAAAGTGGGGAGAGGACCGTTATAAAGTACTTGCAGATGTAGGTACAAGAAGAGAGTAGATTAGTGATGCCCCCTCATATGCCGTTGTTTGCACGTTGTGTATAAATAACGAACAGTCATGCATTGATATACGACTGATGTGGAAGAATGCATCTGATAATAACGTTCTTCTCCCTACGCGAAACCGTTTCATGTTCGACAGAATGTTTGAAATCGTCGGATTCCGCAAGCTGAAGCCTATATTAGACGCTCGTGTTACGGATATGATTTACTTTGACACGGTTCTTGAATACGCATACACCGCTCTGCTCGACGGATTTATCGAATGTAGGAATGAACAAGGCGAGAATGGTCTAGAGCTGGATGCATATTTAAAGGGTTTAGATTCTTCGAAATATTCCGAATTTTGGTACAAAGCACTTGAGCGGTACAGGGCAGAGCTTGCCTACACTGTTCACCCTGAAGAGCTGTATCTCTATATAATGAATAGCTGTCGTCACGACTTGGAAGATTATTTGAATTGCCGCTATGCAGAGTGAAGAAGAGTTCACGATTGAAAAGCTTGGGACGTTAAGAAAAAACCCTCGATTGGAAAGGAGTGTTTATAAACTTGTATTTAATAATGATGTTGTGGTTAACGATGACCTCTTTGTGCGTGCTTTTGATTGTATTCTAGCCGTGTTTAAAGATAACTTGCCAACCGAATGTAAAGTGGGCACAAATATAGTATTGAACGATATGAAAGCCATTTATGTCGAGTATAAGCATCCGCATAACTTGAGCGGTGAAGTATTGCTTGGACGGTTTTACCGTGTAGTGCAAAGTAATAACGATGTGAATGTTGGCTCGATTACGTGTGAGTTTAGCGTTTTTCGCCGTAGAACAAAATATTTTGATGTATATTTATTTCGGGTCCGGGTCCAGTCCGAGTCATTTTTCTAATTTACTTTCGGGTCCTGGTCCGGGTCCGGGTCGGACCCGAAAGTTCACTTTCAGGTCCTGTCGGGTCTTTCAGTATATGACCCGGGTCTGCGTCGGGTCCATTATTAAAAATGTAATAATTATAATCTGGTATAGGATAGGTAATAAGACTGCTACCGTAGCTACATTAACATGTTTTCTGAAACATTGTGAAACATTATATGGCTATACGGTAGCAGCCTAACCATATTAATTAATCCGATTTTGGAAATGTTTGAAAGTACGTGTATTAATTGTATTAATATTTAATACTAACTGGGTATAGTTATATATGCATTGCTGAGGGGCAAAGTACGATGTATGATTGCTCTCTTCAGCCTCCTTATTCTAAATTTTAATTCATTTTGTGAAAACAAATTCTATATTTTTTAGAGTAAACTCCAATGGAAATTATCATCTTCTTACATTAAAATTAAATACTTTGTTTATCTTAAAAATTAAAAATAAAACCGATAATATGAAATAATTAAAGTAATTTAGTAGTAATATTATCTTTATATTTTGAGGGCAACATATTCTGTGAACTCCTTTAAAACAGATACTGATATAGTGGCATAGCCTATACTTATTTCTCCGAGAATCTAGATTGAAAGTTGTGGCAAACAGGAAAAAATTTCTGAATTTTTAGCTGATTTTTTATTTTGAATATACACAGTATATATATATATATATATATATATATATGCGCTTCTTAACTGAAATATTTTTATTAGGACTATTCTACACTATTTTATTTGAGAAGACTTTATTCCCCAACACCGTTTGATCGCAAAAACAATACTGCGTCTAATAATGATTGCGAAAGAGAATTTCTTTGCGGGTTCAGAATGAAGCTTAGAGCGGAGAACAATCTTTCAACGCTAACTTGTGTGCACGGAGTAGACAATGCTACCAAGGCTGCCTGTTTTAATTCTCCTCCCATTTCCATCCACCATTTCATGGGATCTTGATGGATCAGTTTCCCAGCTGAATCTCTCTTTTTCGCGAGGCGAGGACATTTTTCAAACTGTATCACACCTGCATCAAACTTCGCACTCAGTGACACAGTTTGAAGGCGCACACATAAATTTTGTAAACTAAAAACCCGGCTGTGCGGGGTCCTTCACTTTCGGGTCGGGTCTGGGTCTCGGTCAATTTTAAAATTCAC
>JAJOZX010012525.1:0-97500 GCA_023014485.1 Bathynomus jamesi
CGTTCATTAATGAAAAATGCGTAAAAACGTGTCGCTTTTGTAAAAATACATTCATTGGACTGTTTGATGACTGGAAGAAGGTTTTATTTTAGCGATGAGTCGACATTTTTTAACATTCAGAAGTTGTCCAAAAAGGTTCGCCGGCCTATTGGCTCATAGGATGGACCCTAAATACACCCTAAAGACAATGAAACACCCTCCAAGTGTGATGGTTTGGGGTTGTTTCGGTTACTATGGGCGTGGAAACTTATATTTTTCTCCGAAGAACACAACTATGAATGGTGCACGGTATTTAGCAATGCTACAGGATAAACTTCTAATGGCAATGGCAATCCAAAAGACAAAAACATACATGCATGATGGTGCACCATGTCACAGGGCCAAAATAGTGACAAATGGATTACTGACAATAAATTTGATATTTTGGATTGGCCTGGTAATAGTCCAGATCTCAAATCCGATAGAAAATCTGTGGCTAATAATAAAAAATAAGGTTGAATGCCACGACACTGGCTCAGTCCGAAAAATTACAAGAGGCCATCAAAAGGTATGGTGGCAAGGATATCAGTGGAAGTTTGTCAAAACTTGATTAAATCCATGCCAAAACGTCTAGAACAAGTCATCCAAACCAAAGGACAGATGACAAATACTAATATAAGGTTAGTATACATTTAAACATTGTTTTTTATGTAAAAATACAAATTTCCAAGGTGATCGGATACTTTTCGCGGGCACTGTATATATACCTATATATATATATATATATGTATATATATATATATATATATTCTGTATAATATATGTATACATATTATATACATACATATATATATATATATATATATATATATGTATCATATATATATATATATATATATATCCCCGCAAGGGGGTTCTAAGCTCGTGCCTCTTGAGTGCTCTTTGTGCTCGTTTGTACGTGCTTGTTCCTGGAGGTTTCACGTGCGCCCTCCCCGGCCCTAGCACCCAAGGATGATGGGGCTCACCCTGCAGTCCTTGTCATCCTTGGTCTTTTTCCACTTCGACTGTCCCCTCCACCCTTTCTTTTTCCTCTGTCTTTCCTCTCCCTTTTTCTTTGTTTTTCCGCTGAGATATGCCCTTTTAAATAGAGGCGAATCGGTTTTCCTGAACTTAAAAAAAAAAAAAAAAAAATATATATTATATATATATATATAGTATGATAGAAACGACTAAGTATTAAGGACGTTTCTGCACACGAGGAGGAGAGATAACGAAATAATGAAAAATGAGGCGAACCGCCTGGGGAATCGAACCCAGGGCCTTCCAAATTGCCGGTCGGACGCTCTACCAATGCTACGGACCTCACTCAATCACAAATCGAAATTCCCTCCCAAATAGGGCAGAAACCAATGCCCTCAGAGAGCACCCTAGCATAATGGTAGAGCGTCCGACCGGCAATTGGAAGGCCCTGGGTTCGATTCCCAGGCGGTTCGCCTCATTTTTCATTATTTCGTTTATCTCTCCTCCTCGTGTGCAGAAACGTTCCTTAATACTTATGTCGTTTCTATTCATTTATATACTGCTCGGCGTCATTGCAGTTATTTTGCATATATATATGTATATGTATATATATATGTATATGTATATATATATGTATATGTATATATATATATATATATATGTATTATTATATATATATGTATATATACATATATGTATATATATATATGTATATGTATATATATATGTATTCTATATGTATGTATATATATGTATGTATATGTATATATATGTATTTATATGTATATATGTATATATATATATTATATATATATTATATTTATATGTATATGTATGTATATATATATGTATACATATATATATGTATATGTATATGTATATATATATGTATATGTATACATAATATATGTATATTATAATATATATATATATATATATGTATATGTATATATATATATATATATGTATATATATATATATGTATATGTGTATATGTATATATGTATATATGTATATATATGTATATATGTATATGTATACATATATATATGTATATGTATATGTATATATATGTATATGTATATATGTATATGTATACATATATATATATATATATGTATATGTGTATACATATATATATAATTATATATATATATGTATATGTATATACATATTCTTTATTTCAAAAAATGTATACACATTATAGTAAATTCTTTATTCCCCAAAAATGACTGACTTTTTTTGGTCAGGATAAAATTGTTATCCATAAAGAATTATTTTTTTTATTATTGGAGACATTACTAGAGAAAATGAGGATTTATGGGTAACTAATTCAAGTTGATAGTGATTTTTTTGGCCCCCAAAAATGTTGAAAGTTAATTAAATTTAGGCCATTTTTCTGGCGTGATGTCATGGCATAGAAAATGGAACCTGGCAGTCAAAGGGTTAAGATTCTTTTCTTCTCTCTTAAAGGTGTCACAACACTGTTTATGATAATTTAAATGGTAAGACATGTTTAAAATTTATATATTAGCTTCAGTTCCTGTAATAAGTAGAAAGAATATTAAATGTTAATGATTTTTAATGATAACAGGCAAACACAATCACAGCCAAATATATAGGCAAGGCACTAAAATAATATGGCAAGCAGATACCATATATGAGTAGTGTTTATCACGTGGTCACAAAAGGCAAACTGAACCCTGAATATAACCAAGGCTCATGCTAATGGAAGGAGCCCTCAGACAATCTCATTTTGCTGTGATAAGTTGTAGCATGACTACACAAGCATGATACCACTAGACCTTACAAACAGGCAGTACAAATTCTCTCTTATTTTAATAATGTGAGTATGTACGTGTGCAATATATATACAGGTGACCCTCTGTATACACAGTTTCAGCTATACACTGTTTTGGTATTGCTCCCCACCCACCTCCATATACACAGGAGGGGATCTCGTCCATACACGGTTTCCTGAGCATACACAGCTGTGTGTGGTGGCCTGTCGTTCTACCCCTCCCCTCCCTACCCTAATTGTGGTGAGGATTTTATTACCAATTTTGCAAATTTACAAATTATACATCACATAAAGGATGTTATCCAATATTTTAATTATGTTAAATATATGTATCTCTAATGATTTTAACTTTTTTACAATGTGTTTTTGTACTTTATTAGTACTACAATTAAAAAAATAAATGAACAAATAATCACAATAAATAACAACACTCACCAGTAAACATCATCTGCAGCAACTCTACCCAATCTGCCTACCTTTATTTGTAAGTTAAACCATTTTTTTCTTGTTACTGCAGTAATAATATGTGCAGTTAATATATAAATATACATGTATGTATAGTATGTGTTTTGGTGTTTCTGTACGTGTTTTAGTGATGTATGAGGAAATATAGTTGGCCATAGGGAGGGGGTCAGTTGGTCTAGGGATTGATTGATTATTTTTTTCCATAAGGTATTAGTCCCCATATGCACAGTTTCCATTTACACGGGTGTTTTCAGGAACCTAACCCCTGTGTATACTGAGGGTCACCTGTAGTTAGGATAAAACTATTACTTATATAGTTAGTATAGCCCAATTCCTGAACTTGGGCTAATATGTCATTGTTTTGCTAGCAAGTACCTTACAATAAAATGCAAAAAAATACTCAACTTAAAGGTAAAAATACAGTCATTGACTGAGTCATATAGAAGAGTAATTGAGGTACAAAATGCTGAAAAAAAAATCTTGAATATCTGTATCATAGGGGGTGCCCCCCCCCCCCCCAAAAAAAGAATTCAGACTGATTTAACTTTTTAACTATTTGATTAAATGCATTTTATTACTTAGTCAATTATTCTTTAGGATTTGAGCTTTCAAATAGTTTTTAAATCTTTTTCCTAGCTCAATTGAGGCCTTCTGCACGACAAGGGCGAGCCTGCTATGAGTCTCAAAACTCGTTTTTTGTATATCCTAATAGTGAAGCTCTTCCTCTATCATAATGGCCTGTCATTGTGAGGTTGACTCGCCCTTATCGTATTGAATTTTTAACTTATTTACAATGCACTACAAATGACTGCATCTGTTTAGACAGAAGATCATGAGTGCATACGGCAAGGGCAAAAATGCCCCAACCACCATCCAATCAGCGCCTCCCTCCATTGTGCCAGCCAATAAGCGTCTTGCACACAGCCTCAGTTACAGACTTGTTAGCACGTGCGTGTTATGTTTCTCGATTGCGTTCCATTATTTATTACTTTTTGGTGTATAATTGCCTTCATAATGAGTAGCAGTGATAGTAATTCTCAGCTTCAACAATCTGGCTACTCAAGGAAGTGTCAGAAACATGTGAAAACATGGAAAAGTGTGGAAGCAAAGAAAAAAAGGAACTCTGGTCAAACCTACGTTAGTGTCACAACATCAAAACATGTTGCTGCTCGCATGGTGGGACCACCATGTGCCTGTGGGTGCTTTGCTGCATTGGGTATGCAAAGAATCCAAGTAGTGTTTGATAATTATTTTTGGGCATTGGTGGATTATAATCAGCAGAACACGTATCTTTCTAAGCTACTTACTAGTGAAAATGTGAAATGGCGCTGCATTAAAGATAGGCCTAGCAGGACACTACGCTGCATCAAGTACACTATACATTTTGATATTATGGATAATGTCTGCTCTAAAGCATTCTATAGTATTCATGATATAACAGAGAAGCATGTGTGGATTGTGCTTAATAAACAAACGCGAAGCGGTGCTACTGAACCAGACAAGTGTGGGAAAGCACTAAAATGTCATATTTTTAGGAAGGTGAATGATGAAAGAAAACACTGTTCATGATAACATAAACTGCTTGCCTAAAGCATCCAGCCACTATAGTAGAGCAAAAAGTCCTCATAGAAAATACCTGCCTACAGGTTTGAACATTAATATCCTCTACAGTATGTACTGTGAATGGATGAATGAACACCATAGAGACATAGAGCCAGTGTCCAGTAGGTACTACCGTGATGTGTTTAATAGTGACTAATGTGGGCTTTGAGCCACCAAAGAGTGACACTTGTGCTTATTGTGATAAGGTGACAAATGAAATTAAGAATTTAAGTGAAATGATTGAGAGTGACAGATTAAAAAAACTGAAACTGGAGAAAGAATTGCACTTGAAACGTGCTAAGGTTGCACATACTCTTCTCAAATCACTGAAAGATAATCAGGACACATCAGTGGTTGTACTTTTTGATCTGCAGCAGACATTGCCTACACCCAAGCTCGCAACAAGTGTATAGTATTATAAGAGGAAACTTTGGACCTTTAACTTCTGTGTGCATAATGTAAAATCTAGTAGAGCTTCCATGTATTTATGGAATGAAATTGTCGCAAAGCGTGGCTCTGTGGAGATTGCAGGTTACCTTATGCACTACATAAATAATAACATTGGCCCTGAAGTGAACAAATTAATATTATTCAGTGACAACTGTGGGGGGCAAAATAAAAATATTAACATGGTTCTTGCATGCCTTCAAAAAAATACATGAAGGGAGGTTCAATGATATAGAACATTATTTTATGGTGCCTGGTCAATTTAGGGTGCATCAAAAATGGCAACTTTCAAAAATTGATTTGGCCCTATATTATTATGGTTACATTCCCTAAAAAAAATTCACATGCAAAATTTCAGGTCAATTGATTAATATCTACTGGGTCCAGTCTAGGGTGCATCAGCCTATAAGGGGTGAAATTTTGAACTTCGGATATTGATTTGGCCCTGTGATGATATGGTTACAATCCCCAACAAACCTTCAGTGTCCACGTTTCAAGCTGTTCTGACAATATTTAGTGGGTCCACCTTGAAGATGAAAATTTGACAATTGTTGAATTTTATGGTTTTACTAGAAAATCTTGTGTAAGTGTTGTAGATTTTGTTTGAAAAAAAAATTGTAAATATAGTTAGTTTTAGGCAAGTTTTAGCCTCAATTCATGAAATTATCTGTCTTTTTAGACTTTTTTTTGTATTATTCTGAGAATCATGAAGTGAGTTACCAGGATGCGGGATGAGGTCCCAACTTGCCAAGCATCCCACCGACCACCTCCACCTATTAAAAATGGTATTTCATGATAAAATACTTGTAAAAATTGATTTATTGCTTATTGATATCTTAATTCTTCTTCTTTGTCCTTTTTTCTTTTAAAACAGATGATAAAGAAGCTTGTCTCTTTCTCAGATTAGGAGTGGCTTTTCTGTCAGCTTCTACAACTTCAAGAACATTTTGAAGATGTTCTTCAGTCCTTGCAGCCTCATAAAAGTCACTGCATAGTTTTACTGCCCTCTCAGAGCCATCATTTATGACATTTATAGCCAAAAGTTTTTCTTTGGAAGATATAAATGATGCTGTTGTTTTCCATTCAACAATCTCAACCATTAAAAAATCATAGTCTAACTGTAGTGAAGAGAATATAAACCATGAGTTTTTGTCAACCAAGTCAGCTAGTGTGGTTTCTGATTGTAGATTGGTAGGGAAATTAGGCTTTCCAAAACTAGATCCATGTCTACCTTCTGGAACCACTGTCTCAATCTTGTGTGGTTTATAGGAAAGTAGATGGTTTGTTATAGCACGAAGTTCATTTTTTGGAACCAAATTGCTGAATAATACAAGATGAATCATCTCTGATGAAAGGTACCAGAGATGACGTTTCAAAGATGTTAGAGCACCTTTTGCTATTTGCTTGCTTACTTCCTCGTATCTAAGAAGCTTTTTGTAAAGCTGCAAATCGTGCCATGGTGGATTCGCGGTAAATTCATCGCCTGGTAAATTCATCGCCTGGTAAATTCATCGCCTGGTAAATTCATCGCCTGGTAAATTCGTCGCCTGGTAAATTCGTCGCCTGGTAAATTCGTCGCCTGGTAAATTCGTCGCCTGGTAAATTCGTCGCCTGGTAAATTCGTCGCCTGGTAAATTCGTCGCCTGGTAAATTCGTCGCCTGGTAAATTCGTCGCCTGGTAAATTCGTCGCCTGGTAAATTCGTCGCCTGGTAAATTCGTCGCCTGGTAAATTCGTCGCCTGGTAAATTCGTCGCCATGCTTTTTATTAGCAGAGTAAATAATCGAAAATCGAGAAACATTAGAATTAAAAAAATTAGAAAAAAGATACTAATTGAAAGTTTATAATTTTTTTAAGGTGATAAGAAGAGAGATTGAGGAAAGGAAAGAAAAGAAAAAATTAGGTGACCGTAGAATCCATATTTATGAGTATATTTAAATGTAAAACTCGGTGCGTTTTTTTTTAGCCCCACCCGATATTTATACATTACGGTATTTATACAATTATACATTATATTTTTGAGGTGTGATCGAAAAGTCATTTGGTAGAATTAAGGTCGGTTGGAAGTGACCTATAAACAGGTCATTACTTACTTATCCCAGGTACCTCTTCTAACCGTCAGAAGTTCACCTTTATGACCGTTGTTTTTGAGGTGTGATCGATAAGTCATTTGGCCCTGTCTGTTTTCGCCACTTAATCTTTTTTAATCCGAATACCCTTCTTTCGACCTGTGGATTATTATTGTGGCAGTGGGAGGAGCCAGTCCATTCTAGCTGCTATATAAGACTGAATTTATTCAGTTAAATCAGTTTCTATAGCGCTTTCGATTGTTGTGATCTTCATATTTTGTCTGGCAGTTTAAAAGTTCAGAAAAATTAAGCCATCAAAATGGCTCTCCAGTATGTTACAAGTGAACGAAATAAGAAAAAAACTCATTGATAGTGGTCATTTGTTTGTCAAAGAAAAGAAAAGTGATGAACATGTTATTTGGAAATGTGACCAATATTATAAAATGCATTGTCCTGCAAGAATCCACACAGAGGAAGATTCCATTACCAAACGAATGGGAGAACATAATCATGCAGGCAATATTGCTCGTGTTGAAGCTGCCAAAATGATAAATTTAACAAATGAAAAAGCACTTACAACTCAGGAAACACCTCATTGCATCGTAACCCAAGCCTATGTCGGATTGTCCCAAGCAGTCATGGGTCAGCTGCCCGCAACCATCCTCATAAAAAGGAACATCCGAAATGCTCACCATGTGGCAGCACAAGTTCCTCCCAATCCAGAAAATTTACTCCAGCTGAGGATACCTCCTGAATATAGAACAACACATTCGAATCAGCCTTTCCTTCTATTCGACAGTGATGATGGACCAGGCAGAATTATTTTATTTTCCACTCAAAGAAACCTTCAGTTGTTATCCAAGGCGAAACATTGGTATGCAGATGGGACTTTCAAGACGGTTCCATCTTTATTCAATCAGCTTTACACGATACACGGCGACATGAATGGTGACGTTTTGCCTCTTGCTTATGCTCTAATGGCCAGAAGAACTGGAGAGAGTTACAACAGGCTTTTGTCAGAACTGAAATCCTTAGAGCCAACCTTGTCACCAAGCATAATTGTGACAGATTTTGAACGAGCAGCCATTAATGCTTTTAGAGCAATTTTTCCAAATTCAACTCAAAAAGGTTGTTTTTTCCATTTCTCTCAATGTATATTTCGATCCATTCAAACAAATGGTCTGCAACAACTATACGAAAATGATGCAGAATTCGCGTTGAAGATGCGCATGATTGCAGCCATTGCATTTGTGCCTGTCTTAGATGAAGTTCATTCTTTTGAATATTTATATGACAATAATGGGTTTCCTGAAGAAGCCCAGACAGTCTTTGATTATGTAGAGGACACGTGGATTGGACGCCCAGACCGTCGCCTAGTACGCCGACCCCCTCGCTTTGGAATTGTTTTGCTGCAGCCCAGGAAGGTGCCTCTAAGACAAACAATTCTTGCGAAGGCTGGCATCGATCATTCAGCGGATTGATCGGGGCATCCCAACCTACGATCTGGAAATTTTTAGAAATCTTGAAAAAGGAACAATCAAGAAATGAAGTAATAATCGAACAGTATATCGCCGGTGCAGAAATTCCACATCGCAAAAAGAAATATAAAGATAGTGCAGCGAGAATTCAACGCATCGTCAATGAATATGAAAATCGCGAAATACTCGATTATTTAAGAGGCATTGCTCATAATTTGTCTTTTTAGAATGTTTCTTCCTTCCTCCAATTTAAAATAGTGTCATCTTTTTACTTTGAATTTTTTTACATTGCTAATGAAATAAATTACATTTATTATTTTATTGGTGATTCTATTTTTAAAAGTAACTTTGATTTCTTTTTCCATGTACAGTATATATTGAATAAATTTGATATTAATAATTTTGTCTTTGAATTTCCTTTTCATTGTTAATGAAATTAATTGCACTTATTGTCAATTTCTTATTATATTTTGTTAAATTGTGTAAATTTTTACTTCCATTTCTTGCAGTTATTTAAAAATTTTGTCTACAATTTTTTTTTCAATTTAGCTAAAATCCTTTTTTAATGCGACGTGTTTATTCTGCGAATAAAAAACCTGACAATAAATTTACCGACGATGTATTTTATATTCTTGCCGTTTTGACACTTGCTATGTTCCAGAACATTTTTAATTTAAATTAACCGAACTAAGCCTAATTAAAGCAACCCATTCCCCTCCAGCATTAATCTAAAACATTTGAATATCACAAGTACAGAAACCAAATTCAACGAAACAAACTATACATTCATCGTAAATTAAACAAAATATGTGAATGTTTATATATTTATTACTATCACCTTTAAATAATGTATGACGATGTATTTACCAGGCGATGTATTTACCAGGCGATGTATTTGCCAGGCGATGTATTTGCCAGGCGATGTATTTGCCAGGCGATGTATTTGCCAGGCGATGTATTTACCGGACACCCCATGGTGCATCAAAAACTGAAGAGCAGGTCATCCACCATGGGTAGTAAATCAGTGAAATGAAGGTTGCAAAGTCTCTTAGTTTCAGAATTTGTTGCTTGTTTGTGATTGTTACTGAAGGTAGTTTCGAGATATTATCTTCTAGTAATGCAATTTTTAGAGCATATATTGCTTTACTCATCCATCTGGCTCTATGTATAGCACCAGGTTGCTGAAGGGTTATATCCTTATCACTAGGTTCTGCATTTAAGTATAACACAACTAAGTCAGAAAATTGCTTGTAGTCATATCGTGTATGTTGCTTTTCTATATTACTTATTTGAATTGCATAATCAGTCCATTCCTGAAGAATCTCCTGGACAGCTTTGGAGTACCGGTACTGATTGAAGTCAATTTTTTTCAATTTTTCTTCCTTGGAAATCCACTGAAACTTTTCTCGAAATCTGTTAGACATTAATTTCTGGTCCACTTGAAGTTTCTACTTTCATGTCCTGAAACACATGACTCATAATAACTTCACCAACATGATGCCTGCATGCAGACCATAATAAAGGCCGTCCAATCTCTTGTTGGATAGTTATGCATGCAGCGCTCACATGTCCTGTGTTGGTTGCTGTAGTGTCAAAAACCAAGTTCACTATTGAATCGGAGCAGTTCCACAATTTCAGTAGCTTCATAACTTCTTCAGTCAAGTTTTTCCCAGATTGGCCACTGCCACCAGCACTAGGATGATATGATGGAATACCAAGTAGTTTGAGATCCATTGAATTTCCAACTGATACGGCTAATCGCTCTTCTGTAACATATTTATCCTGCAGAGTAGAAATTATTTTTGAATCCCAATGAAGAGAGGCTAATTTGGGAGGATTCGAGGATTTTTGAATGGAACTTGAAATTTTTTTGGCTACTTCGTGTCTTGCTCTATCAGCTGTAGCATATGAAGTTGCCACTGCCTTAGTGTTACCACCACATTTTTCAACAAAAGCTTTTGTGAATGCAGCCTGTTGTGCCGGAGTCATTTTCATTCTTGATGCCAAAGAAACAAGTTTTGGTCTTTTCAGAATGTCATGAGGAATGATAGCTTGAGTACCTAAACAGACTGTTGACTGTGTGGATTTTCCATCTTTTTCAGCTCCATCATTAGCTTCTGACTCACTCTCAATGGTAGTTGTATCACTTGTGCTACTGCTTTCTAATTCAACATAACTGTAAGAAGCTTCAGTGTCTCTCAATTCCTTTTCTTTTCTCGTATTTTCTTCACATTTTTGAAAATTAATGCGCTTCATTTTAGATGATAAAGTTTGATCATGAGCTCCAAAAGAAGCAATTCTATCCCCTTGCAAAGATTGAAGAAATTGTATATCTTCTGGATTACTCATAATTTTTTCGGCATTTTTAATCCACAGTGGAAAAGTCATTTTAAGTTGCATTTCCATATCTTCTAGTCTTGTCTTTGTACGTTGTAGCTCTCTTCTTTTCAATGGAATTTCTCTGTTTCGCATTCTTTTATGACAACGAAATTATTTTCTCACATGCTTTTTTCTCAGTAATCATTGGTATGTTGGCTTTATTGTAGAATGGTTGAATTTCTGTTAAAACAATTTTAGCTATATCTCGCTTAGTTCTTCTCTCTTTTAGACCCTGTTGCTGGTGAAATAGGAAACATCTAAGAACTTGTTCACTTGTTGGCAAGCGACATCCTACAATCTTTGCATCACAAATAATGATGCAAAGATTGTAGGATGTCACTTGCCAACAAGTGAACAAGTTCTTAGATGTTTCCTATTTCACCAGCAACAGGGTCTAAAAGAGAGAAGAACTAAGCTAGATATAGCTAAAGTTGTTTTAACAGAAATTCAACCATTCTACAATAAAGCCAACATACCAATGATTACTGAGAAAAAAGCATGAGAAAATAATTTCGTTGTCAGAAAAGAATGCGAAACTGAGAGAAATTCCATTGAAAAGAAGAGAGCTACAAAGTACAAAGACAAGACTAGAAGATAAGGAAATGCAACTTAAAATGACTTTTCCACTGTGGATTAAAAATGCCGAAAAAATTATGAGTAATCCAGAAGATATACAATTTCTTCAATCTAT
This sequence comes from Bathynomus jamesi, assembly GCA_023014485.1. Lineage (NCBI taxonomy): Eukaryota > Metazoa > Arthropoda > Malacostraca > Isopoda > Cirolanidae > Bathynomus > Bathynomus jamesi. Next base: position 11,931 of record JAJOZX010012525.1, read on the forward strand.
GCAAGGGGATAGAATTGCTTCTTTTGGAGCTCATGATCAAACTTTAGCATCCAAAATGAAGCGCATTAATTTTTGAAAATGTGAAGAAAATGCGAGAAAAGAAAAGGAATTGAGAGACACTGAAGCTTCTTGCAGTTATGTTGAATTAGAAAGCAGTAGCACAAGCGATACAACTACTATTGAGAGTGAGTCAGAAGCTAATGATGGAGCTGAAAAAGATGGAAAATCCACACAGTCAACAGTCTGTTTAGGTACTCAAGCTATCATTCCTCATGACATTCTGAAAAGACCAAAACTTGTTTCTTTGGCATCAAGAATGAAAATGACTCTGGCACAACAGGCTGCATTCACAAAAGCTTTTGTTGAAGAATGTGGTGGTAACACTAAGACAGTGGCAACTTCATATGCTACAGCTGATAGAGCAAGACACGAAGTAGCCAAAAAAATTTCAAGTTCCATTAAAAAATCCTGGAATCCTCCTAAATTGGCCTCTCTTCATTGGGATTCAAAAATAATTTCTACTCTGCAGGATAAATATGTTACAGAAGAACGATTAGCCGTATCAGTTGGAAATTCAATGGATCTCAAACTACTTGGTATTCCATCATATCATTCTAGTGCTGGTGGCAGTGGCCAATCTGGGAAAAACTTGACTGAAGAAGTTATGAAGCTACTGAAATTGTGGAACTGCTCTGATTCAATATAGTGAACTTGGTTTTCGACACTACAGCAACCAACATGGGACATGTGAGCGCTGCATGCATAACTATCCAACAAGAGATTGGACAGCCTTTATTATGGTCTGCATGCAGGCATCATGTTGGTGAAGTTATTATGAGTCATGTGTTTCAGAACATGAAAGTAGAAACTTCGAGTGGACCAGAAATTAATGTGTCTAACAGATTTCAAGAAAAGTTTCAGTGGATTTCCAAGGATGAAAAATTGAAAAAAATTGACTTCAATCAGTACTCCAAAGCTGTCCAGGAGATTCTTCAGGAATGGACTGATTATGCAATTCAAATAAGTAATATACAGGGTGGGCCGTAAGTTTCCATACATAGGAAAATTTAAACGTTTGTTTTTATGTTTCAGATACCCTAAGAATATGCGTTTGTAAGATCTTGTTTACTGATGAAGCAAATTTTTACATCAATGGAGAGGTTAATCGGCAAAACATACGTTATTGGAGTAATGCTAACCCTAACTGGCTGAGTCCGACGAAGATGCAAGGTGCCGGTAAAGTGATGGTGTGGGCCGGGATATGGGGTGACAGAATTATTGGACCAATTTTTGTCAGTGGAAATCTTAATGCCGAAAGGTATCTTAACATGTTGCAAGAAGAGATTTTCCCATCCCTGCTAAACGAGGAAGGTAACTTCCCAGTTTACTTCCAGCAAGATGGAGCTCCACCTCATTATGGTCTTCACGTGCGTCGGTATTTGGATCAGCAGTTTCTGGATGCTTGGATTGGTCGGCGTGGTCCTGTGGAGTGGCCTCCCAGATCCCCAGATCTCACCCCCCTTGATTTCTATCTTTTGGGGCACTTGAAGGCCATGGTGTATCAGGAAAAGATACGAGACATAAATCATCTAAAGGAACGTATCACCAACGCCATTACAAGCATAACGTCAACTGTGCTAATGCATGTTCATCAACAGTGGGGAACACGTATTGAAATGTGTTTTCAAAACAATGGCAACCATGTAGAGCATATTATATAAATAAAAATGGTTGTCCATAAAATTTTTTTTATTTTTCCTATGTATGGAAACTTACGGCCCACCCTGTAGAAAAGCAACATACACGATATGACTACAAACAATTTTCTGACTTAGTTGTGTTATACTTAAATGCAGGACCTAGTGATAAGGATATAACCCTTCAGTGACCTGGTGCTATACATAGAGCCAGATGGATGAGTAAAGCAATATATGCTCTAAAAATTGCATTACTAGAAGATAATATCTCGAAACTACCTTCAGTAACAATCACAAACAAGCAACAAATTCTGAAACTAAGAGACTTTGCAACCTTCATTTCACTGATTTACTACCCATGGTGGATGACCTGCTCTTCAGTTTTTGATGCACCATGGCACGATTTGCAGCTTTACAAAAAGCTTCTTAGATACGAGGAAGTAAACAAGCAAATAGCAAAAAGTGGTCTAACATCTTTGAAATGTCATCTCTGGTACCTTTCATCAGAGATGATTCCTCTTGTATTATTCAGCAATTTGGTTCAAAAAAATGAACTTCATGCTATAACAAACTATCTACTTTCCTATAAACCACACAAGATTGAGACACTGGTTCCAGAAGGTAGACATGGATCTAGTTTTGGAAAGCCTAATTTCCCTACCAATCTACGATTGGAAACCACACTAGCTGACTTGGTTGACAAAAACTCATGGTTCATATTCTCTTCACTACAGTTAGACTATGATTTTTTAATGGTTGAGATTGTTGAATGGAAAACAACAGCATCATTTATATCTTCCAAAGAAAAACTTTTGGCTATAAATGTCATAAATGATGGCTCTGAGAGGGCAGTAAAACTATGCAGTGACTTTTATGAGGCTGCAAGGACTGAAGAACATTTTCAAAATGTTCTCGAAGTTGTAGAAGCTGACAGAAAAGCCACTCCTAATCTGAGAAAGAGACAAGCTTCTTTATCATCTGTTTTAAAAGAAAAAAGGACAAAGAAGAAGAATTAAGATATCAATAAGCAATAAATCAATTTTTACAAGTATTTTATCATGAAATACCATTTTTAATAGGTGGAGGTGGTTGGTGGGATGCTTGGCAAGTTGGGTCCTCGTCCCGCATCCTGGTAACTCACTTCATGATTCTCAGAATAATACAAAAAAAAGTCTAAAAAGACAGATAATTTCATGAATTGAGGCTAAAACTTGCCTAAAACTAACTATATTTCCAATTTTTTTTTCAAACAAAATCTACAATGCTTACACACAAGATTTTCTAGTAAAACCATAAAATTCAACAATTGTCAAATTTTCATCTTCAAGGTGGACCCACTAAATATTGTCAGAACAGCTTGAAACGTGGACACTGAAGGTTTGTTGGGGATTGTAACCATAATATCATAGGGCCGAATCAATATCCGAAGTTCGAAATTTCACCCCTTATAGGCTGATGCACCCTACTGGTCATTCTTATCTGCCTTATGATAGAAATTTTGGCCACATTGAGAGGAAACTAAAAGACATGGAAGTGTACTCTGAAGACCACTATGCCATGCTCATTTGATGTTCTAGGACCACTAGGCCATTCACAGTGGTCAGAATGGACAATTCAATTCCTTGTTCTTTGACTATGGTGTCCTACAGAAGTACATCACAAAGAGGAAGATCGTGGACACCAGCTTTAAGGATGCAAAGGTTTTTCTGTACTCCAATCAGTACAAACAAGGATATGCCATCAAGCCCGGCTACCACCTCTCGCCACCTACGCAAGTGCAGCTACAGAAGGGCAGGGCCAAGGCATACAGCCAGTCAACCTTTGATATCTCTACCATTATTCTACCAAAAAGGTATGCAACTTCAGTGAAGCTCAGCGATGAAAAAGTGAAGGATCTCAAAGACTTACTTGCTTATGTACCACCACACCACAAGGAGTTTCTGGAAAATGTTTTAGCCCTACAGAGCGATAATCCCACAGCAGTCACTGAAGAAAAAGATTCCAGCGATGATGAGCTGGAGTATTAAAACCAGCAGCCCCTACCACACCCCCATACTGTTACACAAGTGGATATGAAAACAACAGATGATGTAAGTATGGTACTATTACATTGTGTATACTAACAAGTATACATTTATTTATATTCATCACAGACACTACTGTATATACATTTCATGTCTATATTAATGTATTCTTCGATGAAACATCTTAAGAATAAGCTCTCATTTATTGTGCTAGCTTAATATTTAGTGAAGTTATGGCAATTTATTATATATCAAATTTTGAACGCCAATATCTCTCTTTAAAAAAATGGTGGGCTCGCCCTTGTCATGTGGAAGGCCTCAATTAGGGACTGAGTTATGAACTTTTAAACATTAAGGGGCCAGCCCCCACCCCCAAAATTGGGGGCCCGTAACTTTTGAACATTTGCTCTAATTGTGCTAAAACTTGAGATTTCATGTTTGTGCACAAAAACAACCTTATATATCAAATTTGAGAAAAATCCAAGTTGGAGTGGTTACAAATTTAATTTTTTTTGCACGATTTGTCCTGGAATGACCTACCCCACAAGTTATCCCATCAGTATCTAGTGATAAAAAGTTATGTACATCTAAACTGTCCAAACCTGAAAACATTTTGAACATCTGTATCATATCTCCCCTCATACATCATCTCTCAAAACTAAACATGACTAATTCCTTTAATCTATCCCTGTAGTCCACTGTTCTTAGGTTAGGGATAAGCTTGGTTGCCCTACATTGCACACCTTCAAGTATATCAATATCATGTCTCCTGGTGAAGGGAACAAGCTTGAATGCAATATTCTAAGTGAGGCCTAACATAAGAAAATTTTGGTGATAATTTTTTATTTATTTTTTTTTTTGCATGTTTTTTCCTGCTTCGTGTAGTAGATATTGTCAGTAGTTGTGGAATTATCCAAAACACCTTAAAACTGGTGTTTTTCATAATTCCACAACTATTGACAATATCTACACAAAGCAAGAAAACACATGCAGCAAAAAACAAAAATTATCATTGAACTCAGTAATTCTCCTTAGCTGCATAATTACCCGAGTTTGCATAAACTGCAGATGCAAGTAGTTTTGTCTTTATCATTATGCTAAAATATTTCCACACTATAACTACTAGTCATTTTCTTTTCAATGACTTGTTTCAAGTTTTTAATAACATACATTTAAACAATATAAATAATTTTATATTTCATCATTTCTTGAAATAGTAATCAGTAGATCTGCAAAACAAATTAAAAAAAAATTATTGTAACTAAATGTATATATTTCAAGGTCACTTTTATAACACACACACACACACACACACACACACTTTCAATAATGTAGGCTAATTAACTTGTGTAGACCATACAGTACTACCATAGTTTATGATACTGCTAATACAACATGTTATAACAAACAACTCTTCTCAGGCTAGCATCTACCACTACCACTTGTGTTTTTCAATGCTTTATCCCCCAAAAAAATATGAACACAAGTTAAGGGCCTGAGCAAAAGTTGAAGTGAATGCCCACACATGCTCAAATTAGCCTGACAATCCAGATTTCAAGCATTGACTAAACTAGTACAAGCCAGGCTGTAGGCCTGCACAAGCCATCAAACTGATCCTACACACTGTCACATGCTCAAACTGGCCTGTGCTAACATGTTTCTGCAGGCAAACTGACAGGAGCTGAACATGTCAGTGTGTGAAGTCCTTTACTCTCAAGCCAACTTGAACCTCTAGACACTGCTAGATGCAAGAGATAGTGAGAAATGGTGAGATTATGTATCTGAGAATGGTTGTTACTGCTATCAATAAAATATAATATAATTTCTGAATTTCTGGTGTTTGCAACATTGCATTAACTTTGAAAGCAGTACTGTCAAAATTAAAATGTTATATATATATATATATATATATATCCCCCAATATGCAGTTTCTTCTATAATGGTCATTGTAAATTTGGAGACAGATTCAAATTCTACCACCCAGACATCTGCAGGACTTAAGCAAAATATGGAACCTGCAAATACGGGAAAAAATGCTACTATCAACATCTCCCAACAGACTCAATGGACAAAGTTTAAATGACAATAGGAATAACAATAGGAACACAATAAGTGAACAAAACATTTTTTTCAACATCGCAGACATTATGGCTGCTAAATGTCATCTAATGCATGCAGTTGACACAACTGGAAACCCCTGAGCCAAACTGCTTTTGGGCAAGAAGCTACCAGAACAGGAAGGTGGAAATGGATCTCTCTCAGAGGATCATAGGACAATGAAACAAGGACAAAACAACGGTGGACATCCCATGCCTCACAGAAACTCATCTTAAGGATTGCCAAGGAAATTGTGAAAACTGTGAACATTGTATTGATAAGAAAGATAGTAAGTTGAAGCCCTCTATATTTCTAAGAGCAGATAAAATGATATGTGAAGGTGGCTATGCTATAGTTTTACCAGCGGTATTTGAACCCAGAAACCACTAGTAATTTTTAGTAATCAAAGCTTTGGAAGGTCAATCCATCATGGACCTTCACATTTTTGATGTCCATCGTACCTTGGTGGCAGTGTGTGGCCATGAACTGAGTCTCTCTGATAGCCAGATGCTTTTATCAAGTGCAGCAACTGCCTGATTCACCCACTTATTTTAATATTTTTAATGAACATTTTAATGGTTTTTATGAAGCCCACCCTAAATCTCCCTGACCCTTTGGTTTTAGGGCAAGATTGGTGGTGGCTGACTTCTCCCTCCCACAGGTCTCAGTCCATCCTGTGGTGCCACCGAAGCTTGCACCTTGGGTACTCCCCGAGGTGAGGTTCTGTCGGCATTTTATTGGTACCAAGGAGGACTGGACTGACCTTATTTTAAGAAATATGTTTTTAGACCATACTTCCCACCAAATGGACTCTGTGCCTGTTTTTACTGATGGCTCCAAATCTGATGCTGGTGTTGGGTTTGGGGTGGTCATTCTTGAATTTAGCCACTGGGGCAGTCTCCCTGCCTCAGCATCTGTTTTTACTGCTGAGTTATCAGCCATTCTTTTAGCCCTAGAGAATGTATTTAATTGTGGTGGGAGGCATTTTACTATTTTAGTGACTAGAGGAGCTCTTATGGCTTTTGAGTCTTTTACTTCTCAGCACCCTATTGTTGTAGATATTTCAGAGTGGCTGATTTTAATTGGGCATCATGGCTGTGTGGTCAATTTCTGCTGGGTCCCTGCACACATTGGTATATAGGGCAATGAACAGGCAGATGAGGTGGTGAAGGCGGCTGCATCTCACCCTGCACCTGTCTGCTGTTCCCTCCCATACCGTGATCTGTTCCTGGAGGTGCCTGTATCTGCCCTAGATTCCTGGCAGAGGAGATGGGAGAACACCGCCCCTAATAAGATGTGGGAGATCACAGATCTCATCAGGCCATTTATGTATCCCAGGAGTTGGGAGATGGCCCTGACGCATCTCCGCATCAGCCACTCATGCTTAACACATGGGTACAGTACCTGATGGCTGGGGAAGCAACGCCGGAGTGTGGGTGTGGCACTCCCCTCAGCATCTGGCACTTGCTTCTTGAATGCCCTGCCCCGCTCTTGGTGCCCTCAGGAGGAAGCATCTTTCTCATTGCAGTGGGGAGGGTAGTAATTGCCTCCTCTCCTAGGTGCTTGGACCTGATGTGACTTTCCCCAGGAGTGGGATTTTTTATTTTATTGAGGAAGCTGGTCTCCTCAAATTTTTAAAATTCATTTTAGCTTATATTTTTCTCCATTTTTCTTTTTAGTTTGTGTTTTCATATTTTCATTGTTCTATTTACTTTTGACTATGATGTTCGGTGTCAAATGACCCAGTTGTTGTGATGCTAGGGTTAATTTTAATAATAAATAAATTGTGATCTAGAGGAGAACATCTCTCAAAATGAAGCAAAACATTTCTTACAACAAAGAAATAAATTATTTAAATTTGTCCTTGTTGGGGGGAGAAAAAGATCCCTTTCTATGATGGAGGAACAGTAAAGTAACTTAACCTCTGTTGAGCAAATTGTTATTGAAATATTTATGTGCACCATCATCATCTGTTGAAAGTGAAAGGCTATTTAGTACAGGTGAAAATATATTTGAACCTATGAGGAATAGACTTTGCCCAGAAAATAGAGAAATGTTAATGTTTTTGCATTACAATTTGAGAGTTTAATTTAAATTACTAGGTCTAGTAAGTGGCCTGTCATTTTATGATCATTAGCTATATTCTGAAATCTGAATTTTCTTAGCCTATGTAGGCTTGTTGAATATTAATGTAATAAAGTTGAAATATTTTTCTTGGCTGCAGTAAAAGGCAATGTTTGTTTAATATTCACATTTTAGAGTTGCATGAATGTTTGTTTAACCCTTTAATGCCCAGTATGTGAAATTTTCATCATTAACTTTGGAAGCAATTTTAGACCTTATTTATAAGGTTATAAGGACTATTTTTGCATCAACTGATTCCGCCTACTTTTCGACTTAATTTGGGTATGAAAGGGAAAAGGGTTAATATTCTAATTTTAGAATTGAATTTGAATTATTTAGGTTGATTAATCATGACTGAATTTGATTCTTCCTTTAAAAGCAATGGAGTAACAGAATATATTTTCAGTCCAAGTCAGGTAAACCAGACATATGACACCACCATCAAAAAGGGCTTGAGAGTAAAAGTTTGTTTTTAGTTATTTATGAAAAAATAAAAAAAGATTCCTATTTTTTGCTTTTGTTTGGAATGTTTTTCTGTCTGTATTTTTTATTTTTTGTATAATAAAGGAATTGGAAAGTTAAAAAAACTAAATAAAAGAGGAGCATTGAAATGAATACGGGGATAGAGGAGGTTGTATGAAATTTATTTTTCCAACTTTATGTAGGAACTTGCTGGAGAAGAGATTTTTGGAGAGGCATTAGATTTTTGGCTAGATCACCAGATTAACTGATTACCATATTACCTAATAGAGAGAGAAATTGCAGAGATACATTTTTCAACAAATTGGCTCTGATTAATCAGCAAGTTTGCTGATTGCTGACTGATTAATTGGTGCAAACCTACCAGAAAAATTTTCATCTTTCCCTAATGAATAACCTAACCTAATGTAACCCTAACCTAGCAAAGAAAACATGTAATTTGATCATGGGAAGGGCACAACATATTACAAATACATATGGCTGATGACTAAATGAAAAACAAAAAAAATCAACATACTGCAAATATAGGGTGGTAATTATTTGTTTTAACCCCGTGGGTTGATTTTGATATGAGAATAGGTTTTTCTGGTGTGTTTTTTTTTTTTTTTTTTTTCAAATCTGACCTTCATTTCTTGTGCAAAAGTGAATTTGAACCAAAATACACCAGATAAACCTGTTCTCATAATATAACCAACCTAATCAAAACCTAACCTATGTCCAGATTGAAAATATATCGTGCTGAACATGTTATGCCATGGCAGACACAGATGATGCCAGGGATTTCCACATGCACCAGTACTGGTGAACACATCATGCAATTGAAAGTAGCGCTACCTTTGAGAGTAAATAACTGAAAAACTAAGAATTTGCATAAGAAATAGCTGTTATATTTGGAATCATTATAAAAATTAATTGATTATTTACATGATACACAAATAGTTGAAGGCTCCTGCAGGGGAAAATAAAATATTAACCATATTTGCTTTACAGCACAAAAGTTCCTTAGTCATATTGCTTACAGGTAGTAATTTTGATGAATGCCCTGCTTTATCAAAATTACAGGGTGATCTTTCATTTTAGGTATGTAAACTCAAGGCTGCAAATAAGGCAAATAAAATGTAGGGATGATCAGTAGTTTTGGATTTTTTCCTTTACAGCACCCCAATTTCTTTTTCTTCATTTAGTAGCAATTTTGACGGAATGTTTTTGTTAAAACTATGAAAATATTACAACCTAACCAATCATCAAGGGTGTACAGTTGATCTAACTGGGTATTCAATTAACCTAACTAGTTGGTAAGGTTAAGTCATGATATTTTCATTAAACCTATGGGAAAAATATTGAATGCCCTGTTAAGTCAACTGTACACCCTTACTGATTGGTTAGGTTAAGTCATGATATTTTCATTAGTGTCAATTTATGACTCTAAACTTAACATTTAACTTGAGGTTATCTAAGTCATGAGCCAGTAATAATAGAATCCTGCAAAACATCAACCTCAATTCAGCTAACCAATGTACAACTATTTACTACTATCAAAGTAGCCTACAAACTTAAGCTAAGATGATAGTATTTACAATCTGCAAACTCCCTCTCTCATTCATGAAAGTATCCAAATTAAATTTTTCTTAAAATTAATTAACAAGCTACTGTTTACCACATATGGCAAGTCATTCCAAAAATCTACTGCTCTATGTCTGAAAAAGTATATTTGTAGATTAAGTCAACAAGGCTGTTTTCTAATTTTCTTATGCCCACAAGTTATCCCATCAGCCTCTAGTGAGAAAAAGTTACTGTATATTGGGACGTAGAAGTCAGTATTTTAAGCTTAAAATTATGCCCTCAAAGTAGGGAGCTGACTTAAGACCCAGTCTAAAAAATTAACCTTCCACTTTCCATTTTAGCTTGTATTTAAAGACAAGTCTACCTGTCATAGGTAGGTACTCAGTCCTGCATTAGCTCGCTTTTGGTCAACATCTGAATTGGATCCATATGATGAAGCACTTGCAAATGTATCTCAGGATGTATATAATGAACTTCTTCTTATGATGATTATGAAGGATTTGATAACTAATTTTTACAAGGTTTTTACAAAGTTTTACTTTTTTATATTGGCAAGTTGGTGGTTGACTTAAACACCCAGAATAGGCTAAAATTTAAATCTGAAATTGAAACTTAGGGGATTGACTAATCTGGACTGTAGACTTATACGCCCCAGTATATGGTATGTACATCTAAATTGTCCAAACCTGAAAACATTTTGAATATCTATATCATGTCTCCTCTCTGACAATGCTTCTCAAAACTAAACATACCTAATTCCTTTAATCTTCCCCTATATTCCAATCTTAGGTTAGGGATAAGCTTGGTTGCCCTACATTGCACACCTTCAAGCATATTAATATCATGTCTAAGGTGAGGGGACTAAGCTTGAATGCAGTATTCAAGTGAGGCTTAACATAAGAATTATATAATTTACAGATGACTTCCTTACTCTTGTAACTAACATTCCAATTAATAATATGTAACATTTTATTTGCTTTATTTCTAGCCTGATAAGCACTGGTTAGGAAATTTTACATCATTACAAACTATAATGCGAAGATCTTTTTCCTGTCTAACACCCTCCAAACAGTTCCCTTGCATCTCATAACTAAAGTTTTCATTATTTCTACCAAAATGCATAACTGCATTTTTGAACATTGAATTTTGCCTGCCATTTATTAGCCCAGGGAACTAATCTATTAAGATCTTCTTGCAGTTTATAAGAATTTTCTATATTTGTAAATGAGGCAACTACTTTTGTATTATCTACAAATTTAGAAATTTGACTACCTACTCCTTTCTCTAAATCATTTGGATATAAAATAGAGTAGTGGACCTAACACCAATCCCTGTGGTACCCAACTTTTCACTTTCTGCCACCCAGATTCATGACCATTTATAATTACTCTGTTCTCTGTCTTCTAACCACTTTTATACACAATTTATAACTGATCCCCAATGTCCCATGAGTTTTTAATTTACATGAAAGTCTCCTATTAGTCCAGGCAATCTAGAGCAAAAATAGCTTCAACCTGGGCAAAATTGCTTCAGAAGCTTTCTAAACTGTTTCCAGCTCAGGAACCATTGCAGAATAACATATCCAAAATCCGACAAAATTGGACCCTGGGAACACCCCCAAAAATGAAATTCAAAATGGCGGACTGGCAGTTTCCTACGAAATACAATAAATTTTAATTTCGCTTTGTAGAGAGAGTTATGACGTTTTTCTTGATCAGTAAAATGTTTTAAAACACATTTTCATTTCTAAATTAACCTATATGACACTAAAAATTGTATTAGGCGGCTAGTATTAAACTATGACATCACGTAATGTAAATAAAATATACTGTATGGAGTGTATGTGAGAATGGACATTGCTACATCTTTATAAACTTATATTATATACAACTCTTTAATTCCTACTACCCACTATCAAATCTGCGTATTTGTGCTTGTCATTTTCTTTAAAACTGTTATTATGTACTTTTAAATACTGCAACACAGTTTATTAATTTGTGTTTTCTGTTTCAGACTGACTCGGTGTACGGCTGACTCGGTGTGCGTCCGCCTTCAAGAATGCAGACCCCTGAAGAATTGTGCGTGATTTGTAAGGAGAAATTGGACAGCAGACAGGAAGTGGTTCACATCTCGCAAAAAGGAGCAGATGGTATAAATGCATCCAGCCGCAGCCGTGGAAGCGATGTTGTTGCAACAGCTGGAATAAGTGTTCACGTTGTATGTAGGAAAAGGTTTACGGATAAAAAGACCATTGAAATAAAGAAGCGACAGACCGCAGCCGAGGCAATACCAAGGAAAAGTGCTCATTTTCATGAATACGCATTTTCCAGTGCTACTCACTGTTTGTTTTGTGATACCTTTGTGGACTTTTTTCCAAACACAAACCAAAATCAGAGCATGTCAAAATAAGAACTACAGAGTTCTCCGAAACCATAAAAAGGTGCTGTGAAAGCCGCTGCGATGAATGGTCGTTTAATGTAAAAGGCCGTCTGGAGTATTATCTTCATGATCTTCCTGCTGCAGATTGTGTCTACCATCACACCTGCAGCGTAAATTTTTGAAGTGGAAAAAACATTCCTCGCGCATACTCCTCCGACGATCATGATTCGAAGAAAGGGAGACCAACTAATGAAGAGCAACACCAAGCATTCCTTCAGACCTGTGCTTACCTGGAAGAGAATGATGATGACCAACTGTTGATTGGAGACCTAATTTCCAAAATGGAGGAATATCTTCAAGGAAGTCAGAGCTCTGTCTACGAACGCAGGCACATGAAGAGAAAGCTTTTAGAATGTTACGGAGACAAGATCATAATATCAGGTGAAAGTGGGAAGGCAGATGTAGTAACACTACGAGAGACAGCTAATGAAATTCTTATAGATTATCACAAAAAGTCTAAAGAATGTGATATAGATATAGAGCTACAGAAGATTTACCTAGTAGAAGCTGCTGCAAAAATAATCAGAAGTGATATCAAGTCTGTCGACTCGCCTAGAAAAGATGTGTATCCATCTCCAAATGACATCACTGCAGAAAGTGCTCTTGATTACATTCCCAACAGTCTGAAATTGCTATTATCAAAAGCATTTGCGGGACAGGATGCTTCAAGAAAAATAGGTGCAATTGGGCAGAGCATTATGCAAGCAACCCATCCTAGAGGATTACTATGTCCACTACAGATCGGTTTGTCGGTTCAGCTACACCACAACTTTAGGTCAAGGTACCTTATTGACGTTCTCCATCAGCTGGGTTACTGTTCATCGTATGCAGAAGTAACAAGATTCGAAAGAAACGCGGCGCTGGCAAGTGGGTCTGGCTCTTTTACTGTTGATGAAAACACTGCAGTCCTTCTAGCAGCAGATAACGTCGATCATGATGTCTGCACTTTGGATGGGAAGAATACCTTTCATGGAATGGGTATGATTGCCGCAATAACTCCGAAGATCAAGATCCACCCTTCTATTCACAGGCGTAATGTTGGTGACAATGACATTAAGAAGATTGCAACCGTTGACATTAGGGAATATAGACACGCGAGAAGCATGTTGAGGGACATCTCATTCCACGAACTTCCAGTACCCACTGCCACCATAAGTCGACTTAGTCTTCTCTGGCAGATATCTTCAGCAGAAAGATCAGGTCCAAGTTGGTCCGGAACAATGCAGGCAATTCACGGTGGATCAAGTGTGTCACATCCAGGTGTGGCGTCGATCACGTTCCTTCCCATCATAGATATGTCGCCAACTGACATGACCTGCATATTTTCGACATTACTATATTTGAGCAAGATAGCACGCGATCAAAAAGTCCCATGCATTATTACCTTTGATCAGCCTTTGTTCTGGAAAGCTTCCCAAATCATCAATGAACAGAGAGACCTGCAGGACATTTTTTTAATGCTGGGATCATTTCACACACTGATGAATCTTTTGGGAGCAGTCGGTACTCTTATGAATGGTTCAGGATTGTCTGAAGTACTTCAAGAAATATACGGACCAAATGCCGTGCAACACATGATGTCTGGAAAAGCTGTTTCAAGAGCGATACGTGGTCATATGATGATAGATGCAGCTCTTAGTACCTTACTAGTCGCAGATGTTTTCCCTCGTAATGAAGATGGAACTCCTCATGACCTCCATAAGGAAGCTTGTGACCTGCTCGACGATGTTATGACCGCCAAACAATCAGTTGAGGATGTGGAATCTTCGAATGCATTGTCTCAGATTGCTACCACTTTGGATGCGAAGAAAACTGACCTACAATCTACTTCGCAAACAAGTCAACTCTGGTTGGAATATCAGCGAATGATCAACATTGCACGTTCCTTGATAACAGCAGACAGAACCGGCTTGTGGGATTTGCACTTGGAAGCTATGCTGGAGACCATCCCCATAATTGCAGCAGCCGGACATCACAATTACCTGAAATCGATATACCTGTACCTGCAGAAAATGTTAAGTTTGCCTTCTGAAAATCCAGCCATTAACAAAATGTTCCAGGAAGGTAAGTTTGTGGTAAGAAGAAGCGACAGATTATGGGCTGGACTCGGCACAGACCTGGTGATAGAACAAGCACTAATGCGTTCCCTGAAAAGCAGAGGCGGACTGACACGCGGAAGTGGATTTACAGACATCCAAAGGACAACGTGGCTCTTTTCTATGCCTCTGTGTTCCACTTATAACTTAGCAATGCAGGAATACACCAGAGTTTTGTTGGAAAGTAGTGAACAGCACAAGGAAATGAGGGGAAGTAGACAAAGCAGGGACAGTAATGACATGAAAGTACTTGAACGTCTGGAATCCTTATCCCCATTCCATTCTACCTCGGGTCTCTGCAACATTGTAACAGGGCTAACTGCTGATCCTGGAATTAATGTTCATCAATTGCATTCAATCGGTACGAACATTGTCATAAAAATGATTGGGAAACAAGCCTTTACATATTCTGCCAAAAGATCTGACAAAGTGAAAACACTAGGATCTGCTTCTGCCGTTGTGATCACCGATGCTTCAGATTAGTGATGGGACGATTAATCGGAATCGGAATCGAGAATCGGAATCAAGCATTTTTCAGGAATCGGAATCGAGAGAATTGTACCATGATTTCCGATTCTTAAAACGATTCTTTAACTTTTAATTGAACCAGTTTTGCAATGTAAACTTTAAAATTTAAATGAAAGAGGATAACAAATTTTATTTTTATTGTATTGTAGCTATACATTAAAACATGTATATCCATGATGTGTAATCAAGAAGATTAAAATGAATTGTTACAACTTACAGTTGATTTTTATTTTTAAACCAATCTATATAATTTATAATTTATATTACCATACTCATAATGTAAATAGTTAATCTTACCAGAGTAAAATATGACAATTTCCAGAAAAACAAGTATAGAATTATATTTAAAAATATTGAGAATCGGAATCAAGACTTTTTAGTGGAATCGGAATCGGAATCGTTAAAAATTTTGGTATCGTCCCATCACTACTTCAGATATAGAAGTAGATCCTGCACTACTGTTTCAGAGAATGATGACTGTTGCCACTGGCGGAGACATGAATCTTGACGATGTCATGTGTTACGAACTGTGTGCATATCCTCCTGCATTGTTTGAATCACGAAGTATCTTGAGGAAACCCGATAAGTCTCAGCTAGCTCATGCAATAATCAAATACACTGACACTTTACGCATGGAAGAAGTTCAAGAAATTCAGTGCACAGACCAGTACGTATTGGATGGTGGATCTCTACTACATCGTGTTTCCTGGCGTCAAGATGAAACATATGACAGCATCGCCAACTCATATGCCGATTTCACTCTGAAAACATATGGAAAAGCAATCATTGTTTTTGATGGCTACAGCAGCTCTCCTATGATCAAGGACATGACCCACAGAAGACGCAGCACCAAGACAAGCAGAAATGTGAATCTCAGTCCAAGCATGAAGTTTGTTGGCCAGAAGGAACACTTCTTGGCTAATGAAAACAACAAGCAAGCATTTATTTCCCTCGTAGGTGAGATGTTGAAGAAGCACGGGTGTACTGTTCACAACGCAGATGGGGATGCTGATGTGGACATCATTCGTGCAGCAGTTTCCTCATCAGAAAATGCAACTACAACAGTAATAGGGGAAGACACCGACTTGCTGATTCTCCTTCTGTACCATGCCAAGGACAGTGGTTTCAAGTTGTACTATCGCAGCGATATAAGACGGGGACCATCTCCTAATCCTGTGTATGATATTCTCAGCATTCAATCATTGTTAGGCAATGACATCTGCAAGTATCTCCTGTTTGTGCATGCTTTCATGGGCTGTGATAGCACATCCAGAATTTTTTCGATCGGTAAAGCCAAAGCATTCGACACACTGATGAAGGTGGCTGAACTCCGTTCAGTTGCAAATACATTCTGTTCTGATTGTTGCCAACACTCTGACATTGAAGCCGCTGGAAGAAAGGCAATGCTTCTGTTGTATGGCTGCAAAACACTTGAATCCACTCATGCACTACGTCATCGAATGTTAGTTGAAAAGGTAGCTACAGCTAAATCTTTTGTTACACCCGAACGTTTGCCACCTACCGATGTGTCCACAAAGTACCACAGCTTTCGCACATACTTTCAAATACTAATCTGGAAGTCTACAGAAGAGAAGATCGATGCAGAACAGTGGGGTTGGTATGTAAAGAATAATTCCTACTACCCTACAGCCTGCGACAAGCCACCAGCTCCAAATTATCTACTCAACATGATCCGCTGCTCCTGCAAGACGAAATGTGCTACTTCAAGATGTGGATGCAAGCGTAATGGAATGCCCTGTTCAGCTGCTTGTGGCGAGTGCCAAATCAGTGGTTGCGATAACAACCCAAGTACCGGTAATCTATCCGATGATAGTGATGAAGAGGATTAATTTCTGTATGTTTGTGACCAGGTATCACTTCTTCTGTAATGAACATAACTTGAAACTGAGAAAAAAATAATTGTTGTATTATTGATTATAAAAATCTGTAGAAAGCTATATAACATTATATTTGCGTAATAACTGGTTGTGTTGTATATTGTTGAATTATTTAAAACATTACAACTGAAAGAAAAAGCATCAAATGTATCTCTATAAATAAAAGCGTAAATTATATATTTTTTTTTTCATAGGAAACATCCAGTCCGCCATTTTGAATTTCATTTTTGGGGGTGTTCCCGGGGTCCAATTTTGTCGGATTTTGGATATGTTATTCGGCAATGGTTCCTGAGCTGGAAACAGTTTAGAAAGCTTCTGAAGCAATTTTGCCCAGGTCTAACTACAAATTGCCTGGACTATATGTGGAACCTTGTCAAATGCTTTACTAAAATCCAAATGTCCCCATTTCTGGCTCCCCTGCTGCTGGTACTGGGAATGCAGACCCAGGTAGAGCCCCACTACCTGGGTCTGCATTCCTGAGATGTTCTGGGTCTACCTGATTCACTTTTCATTAATTTCTGCAACATTCATGGCCTTTTGTCAAACTTTCAATCTGTTGAACACCACCTCTTCTCTAAACCTCATATTCTTTTCCTTGCTGAAACTCGGGTGTCTGGGATGACTGAAAGCAACCCCTTTTCTGTACTCTCTCACTTTCTCTACACTCATTTTCACTCCAAAGGTGGATGTTGCACATAGGGTATGTACTCAATGACCTAACTTGTTCTCATATTCCTGAACTTGAATCTTCTGAATCCTATACCCTCTGGCCATGGCTTACATGTCAATCTCCAACTAAATACAGTAAAACTTTACAAGACACGCGCATTGCCATGAAACATGCTACAGTAACAAAACTTATATCAATCGATAGAGCAGAAAAAATGGTGCAAGCAACTATGTATCATTTTGAAAATATTAGAAAATAACAGTTATAACACTATGAAGATGTGACTCGGCCTATCATAGCGTACACCATTTGGATCTTTTCCATTTCATGTACTGTTTCCGATTTTGTTGAAAATAAGATATTTAATGTAGGTTAACTGAATGCCTGGTTAGGTCAACTGTACGCCCTTAATGATTGGTTAGGTTGTGATATTTTTGTTAGTTTTAATGAAAATATCAACTTAACCTAACCAACTGAGATGTGGTCTAGATTCAAAGAAATTTTAGAGGATGTACAATGTAGGTGTGTTCCTTTCAGAACTTTTAGGAATAACAAGATTAGGAAACCTTTGTGGTGGAATAGGGAAATAGCTAAAATGATTAAAGATAAGAAAAGGGCATTCAGAGAATGTCGAAGCAATAATAGGCATGGTGAATTAGCAGTAAAGATCCAAAGAAATTCTTTAGTTTTTATAAATACAATAATAATAAATATGATAGGATAGGCCTATTTGAAATGATCAGGATGATATTTTTAATGATTATTTTAGCTCTGTTTTTACTAAAGAAAACTTGAATAACTTTGATTTTAATTCTTTAGATTTTGTAAACCCAGGCTTTCTTGATAAGATTCATATAAGAAAGGATGATTTAGGCAACTGATTCTTACAATGAATTCAAATAAAGCTGCTGGACCTGATAATATGTATGCTACAATTCTTAGAGAAGGGGAGGATAGCTTACTTATCTGAGGCACTAATTATTTTGTTTGCTAGCTCTGTTAATTATGCAGTGGTACAGTACCTGACAGTGCTGGCTCCAACCTTTTGGGGGCTCTACATGCAAATATCTTTGGGCCTATATATATATATATATATATATATATATATATATATATATATATATATATATAGGTATATATTATATATATTATTATATATATATATATATTATATATATATATATATATATTTCACACAATAAAATAATTTATATAGGTACAATTAAATATACAAAAATCTAATCAGTTAATTTAGATAGATATATATCACATACATGCAAATTCATCAATATCATCATCATAGGACAGCTTCTGGCCTACCTCCCAATTGATGCTCTTGATGGCAAGCCCACTCAGACATTCTTGTGCCATTGTTGACTTGAGGTACATTTTAATTAGCTTCAACTTGGAGAAGCTCCTTTCAGCTGTGGCTACAGTCGCTGGAAGTGTGACTGCAATTCTGAGAGCAATCCATAGATTTGGATATAATTCTTATCAGTTGCTTCTTGTGTAAGTAAGTCAGCAATTCTAGTGCAGTCATCTTCTGAGGTGGCAGATCTGATGGCACACATTAGGCATTTGATTACATTTTAATTTTTATGATTTTAACAACAAAAAAAATTGCTAGATTTTATATGGAAATAAAATGAATGGTGCTGGAAGAGTTTAAAAAAATAAAAATTTGGCCCATTTTTTTTTTATATGTCAATCATTCATTAATTAAATTTTTTTTATACCACTCGCTGGGGGGGCTCCCACCTTATGGAGCCCCACACACACTGCATGATCTGCATAATGGAAGAGCTGACCAGTGCTGGTACCTGATGAATGGAAAAAAGAAAATGTAGTATGGTATCCATTTACAAAAAGGATAGTAAAAAGGAGGTAGGCCTGTTTAACATCATGGGCAGGAAAGATACTAGAAAGAATTATAAAAAAATAATATTCAAGGTCATTTGGAAAATTTTAATCTTATTTCAAGTTCTCAACATGGATTTAGATCAGGAAGATCTTGTTTGTCTAATCTCTGACTTTTTAGAGTTTGTAAATGATTAGGTATATAATGAACATGATGTAGATGTTGCTTATTTCAATTTTAGTAAGGCATTTGATAAAGTTCTACATATGTAAATTAAAAGCTCATGGGATATTGGGGTCAGTTATAAATTGGGTAGAAAAATGGTTAGAAGACAGAGAACAAAGAGTAATTTTAAATGGTCATGAATGTGGGGTACCACAGGGATCAGTGTTAGGTCCACTACTCTCTATTTTATATCTACCATGAATGATTTAGAGGAGGCAGTACAGTATAAAGTTTCTAAATTTGCAGCTCATACAATAGTAGTTGCCTCACTTACAAATATAGGAAATTCTTATAAACTTCAAAAAGATCTTGATATACGTATTAGTTGCATGTGCTAGTAAATGGCAGATGAAATTGTGTTCAAAAATGCAAAGTCATCCATTTTGGTAGAAATAATGAAAACTTTAGTTATGAGATGCAAAGAAACTGATCAGAGGATTTTTGACAAGATAAAATCTTGGCATTACAGTTAGTCTTCTTCTTCTACAACCTTATTTGCCCACTTTTGTGTGTGGTTGCTGTTGCAGATCCTTCTTCTCCATTCACTTCTGTCTTGAGCCACCTCTTCCTCCAGTCCCTTTTCACTCGTATCTTTCTTCAGTCTATCCCACCACCCCATCTTTGGTCTACCTCTTCTCCTTGTGCCTGGAATTTCCATCCTCAGCATCCATCATCCCACATACTACTACTCCTTCCTCTGGACATGCCCATACCATCTCAGTCTCCTTTCCTGTGCCTTCTTGGAGGTTTCTGTTACTTTTGTTGTTCCTCTTATTAAATCATTCCTCACTCTCTATCCCTCCTAGTCACTCCACACATCCATCAGAGCATCTTCATTTCTGCCACTTCCATTTTCTTTTCCAGGCTTCTTTTCATCAGTTTTGAACAGTTTTCCTTTCATCCTCACATTCACCTTATCACACAATAGTCCTGATATTTTTCTAGCCAGCTTGAATTCTGTTTATTTCTCCTTCCAAGCCTCCCTTCTTCTCTATGATTGATCCCTGATACTTGAAACTTTTAAGTTTCTTTATAATAAATTCCTGGACCATGACACTTCCTATTTGTTTGTCTCCAGGTGCACATTTCATGTACTTAGTCTTTTCTCTGCTTATTTCTAGTCCTCTGGTTTCCAGAGTTACTCCCCACCTCTCTAATTTCTCTTGCACTCCTCTCTTGTTTCTGAGCACAACACGATGTTATCAGCAAACATCATGGTCCATGGAGCCGCCTCTATCACGTCTTTGCTGATCACATCCATCACAGTATAAAAAATCAGCAGACTCAGCACTGATCCCTGGTGTAGACCAACTCGTACCTCAAACTTCTCACTCTCCCATACTACTTTGCACCTTCGTAACAGCTCCCTCATACATATCTTGGATCAGTCTGACAGACTTCTCAGGTACCCACCTGTCTCTTAAACATCTCCACACTTCCTGCCTTGGGACTCTATCATATGCTTTTTCTAAGTCTACAAACACTAGATATAACTCTCTTCTTCCTTCTCTGTGCCTTTCTAATAATTGTTGAAGTGCAAATATTGCATCTGTTGTTCCTCTTCCTGGCATAAAACCAAACTGCTCATCAGAGGTTGCTACTTCCTCTGTCTCACTTCCACAATTCTTTCCCAGATCTTCATGGTATGAGATATAAGCTTTATTCCTCTGTAATTTTTACACTCTTGGATGTCTCCTTTCTGCTTGTAAATTGGTACCAATGTACTTTCTCTCTATTCCTCTGGTATCCTCTCAGTCTCAAAAACTGCAGTCATTATCCTCCACAATATATCCAATCCTTCTTCCCCCAATGACTTCCATACTTCTGATGGTATCTCATCTGGTCCTCCCACTTTTCCATTCTTCATTTTTGTTAAAGCCATCCTTACTTCTTCTTTGTCTACATTTCTTACCATAACTACTAGATTTTCCACACCATCCTCAAAAATCCTCCTTTCATTTTCTACATTTAGGAGATTTTGGAAATAACACTTTCATCTCTCCTTTATTTCACCAGTACTTCACCACCTTCATTCCTGACTTGCTTTATATGCATTACATCCTTTGTGGCTTTATTTCTTGCCTTTGCTATGCTATAGATCCTCTTCTGGCCTTCATGTGTCTCCAACTCATCATAAATGTTCTGCCAGCCTGCTGCCTTTGCCTGAGCCACTGCTTTCTTAGCCTTTTTATTTGCTTCTTTATATCTCACTCGATCCTCCTTTTCTCTTGATTCATCCCATCTCCTCTTTGCCATATTCTTATCCTGTATATCCATTTGCACTTCTTGGCTCCGCCACCACATCTCCTTGCCATTTCCTCTTCCTCCTCCTCGATATCCCAGCACTCTGTGTCCAGTCTCCCGGATCTTATTTGCTACCTGGCTCCACCCCAGTTTAGTCCTCTCGTCAAAATACCCTATCTCATTTCCATCATCCAGTACTGCTTGCTTAAAATCTTCTTTAATTCTTTGGTCTTTAAGCCTACACCACCTGATCCTAGCCACTTTTCTCCAGTTCAAATTTACAGCACCTCTCATTTTCATATCCATCACCAGCAGTCTATGCTGTGGTGCCACACACACACACACACCCCTACTATTACCTTACAATTTACAATCTCACTATGATGTGTTCTTTTGTATAGCAAATAACCTATCTGTGAACTTCTACCTCCACTGTTGTATGTTACTAGATGTTTCCGCTTCTTTTCAAACAGTGTGTTTACCAATACCAAATTGTAAGCAACTGCAAAGTCTATCACTCGCTCTCCTTCTGGATTTGTCTCTCTCAGTCCATACCCTCCATGCACCCCTTCAATATAACTGTTATTGTCTCGCACATGTCCATTTAGGTCGCCACCCACCACCACTTTTTCCTCTTCTGGTATGTTCTGCATGACCTCATCCATATTCCTGTAAAACTCCATCTTTTCTTCCTCATCACATCCCGCTTGTGGTGCATATGCACTCACAACATTAGAGTCTTCCCCCCCACCACAAGTTTCAAAAGTATCAGTCTCTCATTTATCCTTTTTACTTCTACCACTTTATCCTTCATCTCTTTGCACACCAAAGGGTGTTTCAGGAAGTTAGTAGTGATCTATAAATTTTTAAGTAATGCTTAGAAACTAGAAATAAGCAAATAAAATGTTAGGTATTATTAAGAGAAATGTTAGTTATAAGAGTGAGGAAGTAATCTGTAAATTATATAATTCTTATGTTATGTCCTGTCACCCACCCTTTTCCTTTTATTTATCATTGCTCTATTAAGTCACATTTTCTTGCCTATCCACTCCCATGCTGATGATCCCACTCTTCACTTCACCTGCTTCACAAAGTGTCCCTCTCAACAGTCACTCCATGGTTTGTGTAGGATGGCTATGGTACACCTGACCTTTGATCTTTCTGCTATCTCTGATTGGGGGCAGAGAAAACCTCGTGGTTTTCAATGCCTCAAAAACTCAGTACCTCCATCTGTCTACTTGTCACAATCTTCCATATGACTATCCCCTTACCTTCAACAATACACAACTCAATTCTTCCTTTTCTCTTAACATTCTTGGCATTTCCTTTTCTTGTGATCTTTCCTGAAATCACTCACTCACTCACTCACTCACTCACTCACTCACTCACTCACTCACTCACTCACTCACTCACTCACTCACTCACTCACTCACTCACTCACTCACTCACTCACTCACTCACTCACTCAGGTTAGGGGTGTTCTGGCTCTGCAGTTTCTTCACCTCCACTTATTTGGTGAGGCATTCCATGTCAAGTGTACACACCTTATGTCAAGTCATCTCACTGATTTTAATGATTTTTGGTGTGGTAGTTGGGTATGATTAGTAATAAAGCATGACCAAATTTTAGCAACTTCAGTCAAATAGTTTGCGAGTAATGACCCCCCCTGGATTTGGGGTCAGCAGTGTAACCTTGTGATTTTGAAAGGTCATAACTCAGGATCTAATGGATGGATTTTAATGATTTTGGTATGAAAATGCTCAGAAAAGACAGCAGAATAACTTTAATTTTATGCACAGAGTGTGTACATTGTTAAAAAAAAGTTGCATTTATATTTCACCTTTGACCTTGACCTTAGGTCAGAGTTCAAAATTCAAGGTCATGAAAATTGGCATAAGTAAAGACCTTTAGATGAAGCATATTTAAGCAAAAAATTGGAGTGGAATCTCCATGGGTTTGCTTTCCACAAGCATTTGAAATTGTGCATGTTGAAAATTTTGAGCATTTTATTTAAGATAACTTCACAAATAGTTCATATATATACATATTATAATATAGCTATATACATATACACCTATAGATAAGCATCAAGATTTTTACAAACATTATTTGGTTCTCTAAAAGTATCAATAATTTTTATCACAAATCCTATATAATTTTTGCAGTTAAAAATAACTTTAAATTTAGGTGTTTGAAGTTTGAACAGTGACTAACTTGTACAGGTATTTCTGATGAATTAACACTTCATATTGCTGTGCTGAACCTGAAAAATATAAATTTTATACCTATTAAAAATTTAAGTAAAATTATCATGATAAGGAGTTGTTTAAAAAATTAATTAGCAAGGTAGGTAGTTAAACCCCTTAGTTACCTCCCAAAGCCTAGGTGTTTACCTCATTCCAATTTCTGAAGGACCTAGGCCTAGATACTATGCAGGGTGCCAAAACAGGTTTTTTTTAAAATTTTGTATTAGTTTAGAGATCTTGTATATTCTACTCTATGGCAGAAACAAGCATAGGCATCGGGCATGCGCTTGTGGAGAAAATAAATTTTCTAACCTCTAAGCTACTAAGATTCTAACCCAGGACCATTTATTCACAGTCACAGACTCTAATGACGAGAGTTAGAGGTATTTCCACTATTTAATGATAATTTAATATTAGGAAGCTGTACAATTTAAGATAGACTAATACTTAGAATTATATTCATAAGTGTAATTATTAAAATATAGTTAGTTACAGTATATAGGCATACATGCCAATAAGCAATTTAAATAGCAATACTCACATTTTCCATGCAGTTGTAAGTTTTTGATTATATGTTTTTGACAATAAGTTTGTATCCAGTTTCTTCATTACTTTTTAAGATGATGCTTTTTCAGGATCATATTGGCTTCATTGGTTTCCTTTTTTGTGATTGTATATGTTCTTCCAGTAGCTGTTGTTGGATTTATGATTGTGAGGATGTCGGACAAATCTACTGTACAGTAAGTATATCAGGATTTTCAGGATAAGTAAATGACTTGTTTGGGCCACAAGGGTGAAGGAAGTTTACTTTCACTTCACCCTCACCAGGATATGTTTCCATCACACACCCAATCCACCAGTGGTTATCATAATCCAGTGTTACATATCCTGTGACATTTTCAATTAATTGAGTGGCTTGTTGGGGGGAAGTGAATTCCTTTAGACTTTCAACTGAGGCACTGTACATTTGTACTTCTAAACAATTTTTTGTCAGTGATATGAATGAATGTAAGTTTCGAGTTCTGGTATGGTTCTCACTTTTGATAAAATTGGATCTAAAAATTCTTTCTCATATGAGTATTGTTCTTGTGTTGCAAAGCTAAAAGACATTTGAATCAATTTTAAGGAACAGAAATCAAAAAGATCTTTTGGGGACAGAATTTGATTATCATATGGCCTACGAAGACTTTCTTTTGATGCTTCCCTTTTGATGGTTCTTCTGACACTATCCGATGGTCCCTTGCCATGGCTGGTAGCAATAGAATGCCACTCAGCCTTAACTCCAAATTCTCCATGGTGGTGGCTTAAATTTAAAGTTTTTGCAGTTTTTGTATTGACCTGTGCATTCATCAGTAAAATAGATAATTCTGTTTAGTAGCTGAAAATTTGACTTAAAATGATTTATTAAAACTTTTGAGTAAATGCACTGCAACAGTATCATGTATATTACACTCTGAGATAATAGTTAGAGAGCTGTGATTTACTTTTTCTCGCTCTTTGTAATAATAAACCCATGGATGAAGAGTAGGGTAGGTTGATTTTGGAACTGTGATCTTGGACTAGTCTAGATAAAAAGGTATTAATGTATAAAAAACGTTGCACCAACTCATATTTGTGAAAATGATTGTATTTTTTGAGGATTGTTAATTATTTTTAAGTTGTAAAATTGCAGAATTTTACGTGTAAAATCGCGCGCGCGGTATTCGCGCAATGTAAACAAACAAAATATTGGACCTTATTTCATCAAAATAATCAATTAAAATTTGGCTTTTTTAACAAAACGATGCTTGAAACTTATTGTAAATGCATTATAGATGTTTATTAGTGTATTATTTTGTATTTTTTAATGATATTTACCTATAAAATGTGTATTAAATTAAGTTATTTTATGATGCAATTTATTCTTATTTCCACCCATTTTCATCAATTTTTTACCCCTATTTTCCCTATTTCCCCTATTTTCGCTTTAGTAATTTATTTTTTATTTTCATTTCAGCCATCTGGTGGTGAAGCTGAAGAGTTCAAGCCAAGGAGGCAATGGACAGGGAATGGACAGGACAGGCAATGGACAGGGAAAAAGCTAGAATGAAAGTGAAAAGTGATGAAAAGCACAATGAGGGTCTGGAAAAGTTAGTCTGTATTGGGGTTGATGGGAAAGTTGACAAGGACACTTTGCTGTACAGAGAAGTTAAGAATGAAAATGGGGAGACTAAGCTGAAGAAAGGAAAGGGACAAGAGCACCATTTGACTTTCACAAAGGAGCTGGGAACTGAAAGTGGAACATATCTTACTCTCTCAGTCATCCCAATTAAAGGTGTGACTGGAGTTGTTCTTGGTGAAGAAGTTGCTAGTGTCTTTGAGGAGTTTAACAGTGTTCATACCCTGAAAGCTGTCCTCCTTGACAATACAAACACTGGCTGGGAGGGAGGCCTTGTAACCAGGGCTGTGGAGTCAGGAGAGTCGGGGGAGTCGGTCAATTTTGAGTGGAGTCGGAGTCGGAAGTGCATATGTAGTTGGATGGAGTCGGAGTTGGTGCAAATCCTTCAATTATAACCATAGCAGCCTAGGCCTAGCTCAATTTTATGAATAAAATAGATTTAACTTTGTTTTAATATATAATATAATATGTAAATAATATATAATATATAACATATAAATATATAAATATATATAAATATAGTTGCTTATAATTAATAAGGATTATAATTAATTAATTAACATAATTAATAATAAGGAAATTTAAAAATTTTGTACTAGCAACCCTAAATCTTTTTCAGAGTTTGATTTCAATTTGATAATTTTGATAAGCATCACTGAAAGAAGATTTAATGGAAGCGATCCTTTTTTTAAGAACAAATTCAGTTTAGGTTAGTACATTTTGTTACAGATGTTTATAATAATACAAAAACATCTTATTAATTTGCTAAACCAATAATAATCTTATTTTGTTTAAGTTTCAATCAGTTTGTATTTTGGGATTTATTGTAATTTTTGAATAAAGAGAAAAAAAGCCATTAAGGCATAGTTACAGCCACTAAGTAACCTGATGAGTCATGTGGTGGTGACGACATGCCTTGTTTATGAATCTCCATTGGCCTAATAAAGCTAATCGTAATCAATTTGGCCTTAACATTCCATCGGAGTCGGAGTCATAATTATACAAGTCAGATTTCTGGAGTCGGAGTCAGAGTTGGAATGTTAAAATTGTTGGAGTTGGAGTTGGCAAATTTTATCACCGACTCCACAGCCCTGCTTGTAACAGCTCTGGAAAATAAAATTGAGCAGAAATTGCACACCATTGGCTGTTCACTCCATCAGAATGAGCTTCCTTTCAGAGCTGTTTTCAAGCATCTTGATGGCAGTACCAAAAGTCCCACTGCTTTCACTGGTCCGCTGGGAAAACTCTGTGAAATTGACTACCAAGATCTGCTACAAGTGGAATTCACCAAACTCAGTGGCCCCCTGGATGACATGGAATTTGCTGAGGAGACACTGAATGATCTCAGTAGTGCTCAGAGGCTTCTTTTGGAGTATGTGCTTGGAATTTCCAGGGGCAAAGTCAACCCAAGATTTGCTGCCTGGAAAATTGGACCATTAAACCATGCAAGATGGTTGACTTTGGCAATTAGATTGATGTGTCTGTGGACCAGAGGTGCTTACCCTCCAGAACTACAGGATAAGCTTTACCAGGCCATCAAGTTCATTGTGGAAGTGTATGCAGTCAGTTGGTTTGAGATCAAAAGGGACAGCAAGTTCCATAATCAGCAGCTGTACAATGTACATCTTCAACATGATCCAAAGGATCAAGCAGCAGTCTGAAGAAATCCAGGGTGTTGCTTTCAAGAACCTGAAGTACAATGCTTTTGCTTTGCTGCCCGAGAATGTGCTGTACTCCATGATGAAGTCTGATGACTTGGAAGTGAGAGAAGCTGCTCTCAAAAAAATTCTGTCCATCAGGTAAGCATTTATTAATTTACAAAAATGTGAGAAAAAAAATTTGATTATGGGGATTTATTTAATAAAAAAAAGGCCAGAGTTCTATAAATCCCCATAATCAAATTTTTTTTTCACATTTTCTTATCCCAATTCCCCCCTTCCCCCTTCCCCCCTTCCCCCCTTCCCCCTTCCCCTCTGATGATGGAAATAATCTTACCTTTTTTCTGAAAAAAATTTGATTATGGGGATTTATAGAACTCGTTTTTTTTTTTTTTTTTTTTTTTTTTTTTTTTTTTAAATCAGCCATTCTGAGACTAATAGGGATTAAACCTTAAACTGGAATAAAAATAAATTAATTATTATTCTTTCAGAAGTGGGAAGCCAGCCAAGAAGAGGCTGAAGAAGATCACAGCCATCAACATTGAAGCTACCCACTGGTCAGAACTAATTAACCTTTCTCAAAGTGGCATCTGAACCTGCTCTCACAGAAGACTTTTCTGACCAGGAGCTTCAAGAAGCATTGCTGAATGGAACCAAGCTGGAGCTGCCTGATCTGCCTTCACATTCTCAGTGTGTTGAAAGGGCCATGAAGCTGACATCTGAAGCTTCCCATACTGTTTATGAACTCGAATCAAGGCACAAACACATTCTGGCCAAAGCCTTAAGCCACCAGATGAGGCCTTCCTTTGCTTCTAAGGGCTCTTACAGTGAAAATTATGATGATCTTGGGATCTAAATGTGTCTATTTGACTCTGTACATGTTTTTTTTACTTTTTTTAATAAAATTGTAACTTTTTTCAGGATTTTTTTATGAAAATAGCATGTTTTTTTCGGCTGAAAATTGTGAAAATGTGGTATTTTTTGGTATGATTTTTTGGTATGATTTTTTGATGATTTTTGAAAGTTTCCTCAAAAAATGGTTAAAGCTAGGGATCTGAAATTTTTTGTCAGTTATCATCATATTAAGCCCTGACTATCTCAACTAGTCCAAAGTTGATATCTAAAAAAAATGTGGAAAATCAACCTACCTTAATGAAGAATCACTTGGCAATTATTCCAGTGAAATCCTCAAGCAAAATCTTGGACTATGAAGGAATAGTTTTCGGAAAAGTCCCCAATCACCAAAAAATCACCTTCATCCAGTTAATTTTTTCTTTTTCTAAATACTTGGCTTGTTTGGCAATGAAATCATGATGCCGTAGTGAAGTTAGTCGAGAAATAAAGGTATCTAGGAAATCTTCTGAATTTTGAATAACATAGTCCAGCTGAGATTGATCTGTTGTTGTCCACTGTTTGTACTGGATTTCATCAATACCTTTTTCTTCGTAACATGTAAGAAGAGTTTCCTTTAGTGAATCAGGTTGAGGGCATTGGTCACACTCCTAAATAGCAAGAAGGTTGACTTTTGTCACAAATAATTTTGGCTAAAGCATAGTGGTAACTACGGTACTCAATGGAGTTTCTTCCTCACTGGTAATTCTGCCATTCTAGAACCTGTCATCATTAACTTAACATTCTGATGAATTGTGCAGATGCACACACTATGCATCCCACTTGCTCCTGCCTAAACACATTATTTGGGGCATAGCATTGCAAATTTCAAAAATCCTATAGAGAGAGTTGGAAACAAACTTAAATTGTTGATATGCTTCTTTCAGATTACATAAAACTAACCTCTCTTGATATTCTTTTCGTTCACCATTTTCTTTTGTTATGCAGTCTTTCTTGCCTGCCATTTGTCTACTTATTTCATCATTTCTAAAAAAAAACTCTAACAGTGTTAGTTACTTCCAGTGGCAATTCCTTCCCTATCTTTGGATTTGGTGATGACAATACTCCCTTTTCTTTTGCAAGCTGCTGAGCCTGAACAGCCATTCTTTGTGAACAGTTAAATTCTTGAATTAGTTTTCTTACACATTGATGGTGCAAAAACAGTTAGAATCATAATTTGGTCATGTTTATCCGAGTTTTGATATTTATCTTTCAGTGTTTGGACAACTACTACTGGCTCAGACAGTTTGTCTACATTTGATGGACCTGGCTCTCTAGGAATTTCACCTAGCATATCTAAGTGCCTTCTTACTGAACTTTGTATTTTGGCTATTTTTGTTGGGAGATATGCTTCATTTCTTTGAATCTTGCACTTGACAATTAGACTTTCCCCAATCATGGCGATTCTCTCATTCATTGCTGACAATTCAGCCTCCTTGTCAACAAAATCATCATCTGATGACACAGTTTCCATAGTAGTATCAGATGAGCTTGATGATAATATTTCTGGTTCTGCTATATTTTGAACTTGTAAAATAAGTAAGGAAAATTTTTTTCTGCATGAACATAACTTTTGGCCTGGCTTCAAATGATTTTGAAATTTTTCTATCAGTGATTGTGAAGCAGGCTGAAGATCAAAAGATTTTAATTTATTGTGGAAATTGAATGGATCACAACAATATTTTGATGACATTTTATCAGCATATAGTCAAAACCTGAACACACAAATTTAACATTATTAAATATACAAATTATATAGGTACTGTGATGAAAATTATTGTTCTTTTAGAGCAGCAAATACGTTAATATTTGCAAAAATCTTAATACATAGTTTATTTATCAAACCATGGATGTAGCTATATTTATACATATATTTATATACATACATATATACGAACTATTTGTGAAGTTATCTTAAATAAAATGCTCAAAATTTTCAACATGCACAATTTCAAATGCTTGTGGTTCCCAAGCAAACCCATGGAGATCCCACTCCCATTTTTTGCTTGAATATGCTTCATCTAAAGGTCTTTACTTATGCCAATTTTCATGACCTTGAATTTTGAACTCTGACCTAAGGTCAAAGGTGAAATATAAATGCAACTTTTTTTAACAGAATGTACGCACTCAGTGTATAAAATTAGTTATTCTGCTGTCTTTTCTGAGCATTTTAACACCAAAATCATTAAAATCCATCCATTAGATCCTGCGTTATGACCTTTCAAAATCACAGTTACGCTGGTGACCCCAAATTGGGGGGGGGGGGGGGGGGGGGTCATTAGTCTAGCGATGTTAAAAAACGTTTTTTTTGTAGATTTTATTTATTTTTTATTTATTTTTTTTTTTAAATATAGATATTGCCAATTTAATTATAAGGTATACTTTTGCAATGATATATATTAGGTCATCCCATAAGTAATGCGGCATTTTTAAATTTTTTTTTTCCATTTTTATCATTATTTTACAGATAGAAATCAAACAACTCTTTGAAGTTATTTATATTTAAATAAATATTTATTTATTAATTTAATAAGTAATATAATTTCCACCAGTTTCTACCACTAGTCTCCATCTTTCTACTAACTTTTCAATACCATGTTTGTAAAAATCGTTTGACTTTGATTTAAAAAAGTTCTTTAAGGTTGTTTTGACTTCTTCTGTTGTTGACATCTTCATTCCCTTCAGGTGATTCGCTAAACTCCTGAAAAGATAGTAGTCTGATCAGGCTAAGTCAGGTGAGTATGGAGGATGGCTCATTAGTTCCCAATTGAAATTATTAAGCTTTTGCATGGTATCTCTTGCGATATGAGGTCGTGCGTTGTCTTGATGAAAGAGCACTCTTCTTCTATTGATTAATGCTGGCCTTTTTTCTTCAAGTGCTGCATTTAAATGGTCCAACTGAGCACAGTAAACCTCTTTGGTGATAGTCTGATTTGGGTTAAGAAGTTCAAAATGGATTATGCCATTCATATCCCACCAAACGCACAAGAGAATCTTCCGTGGATGAGGCCCCCTGTTTCGGCTGTGGTATTGGTTTTTCCCCAGGACTAATCCATTGTCTAGAATGTTTAATATTGTTGTACAGAACCCACTTTTCGTCTCCTGTAACAATCCTACTCAAAAATGGTTCACTTTTTAGCTGAGAAAGGAGAGATGAACAAATGTTGATTCTTTGTTGCAAGTGTACCTCTGACAGGTCGTGAGGAACCCATTGCCCCAATCGTGAAACCATGCCTATCTCCTTTAAATGACGATGCACAGTGGAATGAGTTGAATGCAGTTTTTCAGCCAATTCTTCAACAGTTACAATCAGATTTTCTTCCACTGTTATTTTTAAAAGATCTTGATCAAATTCCACTGGTCGTCCTGAACGGGGTTCATCTTTGAGACTAACGTTTCCCGAGCGAAAATTCTGAAACCATCTTTGGCACTGGCTCTCACTAATTGTTCCTTCACCGTATACTTGACACAAACTTTCTGCTGTTAACTTAGCATTGTTGCCTTTTCTAAACTCCCAAAGCATAACGTTGCGAATGTGCTCTTTTGACACTTCCATAATATTCATCATTTAACGATAAGGGCACATTAAATTAACAATAATAATACAAAATTAATAGCTCAGAAAATGACGACTAAGGTATGTCAAAATGTAAGCCTTGGGTTAGGCTAAGCCATGCAGGTACCTAGGCTTCGAGTTTAGTAGACTAGGCTAGTATAAAAATAAACCTGCTTTCAATTATTTCTATCTTTAAAATAATGATAAACATGGAAAAAAAAAAAAAAAAAAATGCCGCATTAATTATGGGATGACCTAATATTATAAAAATAAATAAATAAATAATAAAATAGGCCATATGGTACCAGTATAGAATGTCCTTTTCAGCCTATTTACAGAAAAAACTGGCCTCTTTCTTGCACTGAAAGTCTTGTATCTTGAGATCTGTTAAACTTGCGAGAACACTGGCTGGGAGGTGACTGCCCATTGTCCAACCTTTCCAGGACTCTCCCATCCATGCCTCGGATTTTGAATCTCCCACTTAACTATCCTTTAGACCCGTGATGACATATTTTCCCCCCCGAGACCATCCATATATATACATACATATCTCCTATACAAGCGTCGTTCTTTACGTTATTTATACTGCGTGTTCTTTGCAGTTGAATGTATATAATGTTATGGCATGCGGGAGGTGCCCCCTTGGGGCATTGGTTTCTGCGAGAATGTAGAAGAATTACGGTATTTGGAAGAGTGAGGTCCATGGTGTAATGGTATCGCGTCTGACCGGCAATCAGAAGATCCCGGGTTCGATTCCCAGGTGGTTACCTCATTTTTTCATTTGTTTCGTTCTCTCTCTCTCGTCTTGCGCGGAATATCTCCTATACAAGCGTCGTTCTTTACGACATATATACCAATATATACATAAATACTTATATACATATTTATATCTATTATATACCCCATACACATGCATACATCCAGAATTCCAGATACATACGCACGCATACTCTGATATATACCTACACAAACTCATACACCTCTATTTCACCCTTTCATTACCTCCGAGATCATTTAGCATATACAGTAATATCCATACAGCCAAAAGAAACCGATTAAGCACAGACAGAGCAGCAAAGCTAGTATTTATATCCCAAAATGCAAAATTCCAAGAAAGTGAAGTAAAACATGGTGCTACATTGGCTTCGTCAACATCCAAATCTGCAATAAGTACCAGTACCTGTGATATTGAAACTATATGCTCTAATCAATCTAGTGATAATGATTCTTCAATGGAAATAGAATCAGATAATGAAAGTTAAACAGCATTAGGTTAACACAAAGGTTAAAGAAAGAGATGAATATTTTTATTTTTTTTTATTTTTCTATTTGGAATATATATATATATATATTATATATATATATATATATATATAATATATATATATAATATATATATATATCCCCGCAAGGGGGTTCTAAGCTCATGCTCTTGAGTGCTCTTTGTGCTCGTTTGTACGTGCTTGTTCCTGGAGGTTTCACGTGCGCCCTCCCGGCCCTAGCACCCAAGGATGATGGGGCTCGACCCTGCAGTCCTTGTCATCCTTGGTCTTTTTCCACTTCGACTGTCCCCTCCACCCTTTCTTTTTCCTCTGTCTTTCCTCTCACTTTTTCTTTGTTTTTCCGCTGAGATATGCCCTTTAAATAGAGGCGAATCGGTTCTGACCGAACTAAAAAAAAAAAAAAAAAAAAATATATATATATATATACACATATACATATATATATACAGTGGTACCTCAGATCACGAGCATAATCCGTTCCAGTAAAGTGCTTGAGTTGTGAAAAGCTCAGTTCCGAGACGAATTTTCCCATAAGAAATAATGTAAAAGCAATTAATCCGTTCCTGACGTCAAAAAATATTTTTAAAAATTCATTTCTCTGGTCATATTAATGGTTTTACACATAAAAATTAACATTCAATATATAAGACAAATAAATAGAATAAATGAGCATTTAACTTCACATTACCTTTGTAGAGGACTTTTGTTGGCGTATGAAAGATGGTGAGGGGGAGGGAGAATGAGAGGTGTTACTTTTTGGAAGGGGAGTCCCCCTCCATGAAGACTTCAGGAAGCAAGTCTTCCTCTGGGGTTTGTTCCCTTCTCCTCCTTTTAGAGGCACTTAAAGTTCCACTAGACTCATTGGATGCTTTTCTTATCAAAAACCTATCCAGAGAGGTTTGTTTTTGCCTGCGTTTTAAGATCTTTCTAAAATGAGCGATAGCATTGTCATTGAACATGTTTATCACTCGGCCTGCTACAGCTTTGTCAGGGTGATGTCTCTCTATAAAGCTCTGTACCTCTTCCCATTTTGCACACATTTCTTTAATGGTTGAAGAAGGAACATCCTCCCCTCTCCTCCTCCTCCTCCCCTGAAGCAATCTCTTCTGCTACCACCTGTTGCTGCTCCTCCTGAAGGACTTGGAGTTCCTCAGTGGTGAGTTCTTCCCTATGGTCCTCCACCAACCCCAAGGACTTCCCAAGAGACACAATGGTCTCAACCACAGGCACTGGCTCAGCCTCAAAGTCTTTTACTAGGTAGCATTCTGGCCACAATTTCTTCCAGGCCGAGTTCATGGTCCTAGAAGTCGCTTCCATCCAGGCTTTGTCTATTAGGTTAATACAATTGAGAATGGTGAAGTGATTCCTCCAGAATTCTCTGAGTGTTAACTCTGTGTCATTAGTTACCTCAAAACACCTCTGGAAGAGTGCCTTCGTTCGTTCGCTCGTTCGTTCGCTCGTGACCCGAGTGGATGCTCGAGTTCCGATGGCATTTTTCGCTCTGGAAAACACTCGAATGCCGAAAAACTCGAGTTCCGAGGTGCTCGACAACCGAGGTTCCACTGTATATATACACACACACACACTGGTATTCTTGCCAATCACAATTATATATATATTGTTTTATACCAGTATTATGTATTTTTTATTATGTATATTATACCAGTACCTGTGATATTGAAACTAGCATATATGCTCTACCCAATCTAGTGATGATTCTTCCATGGAAATGAAGGTTAAACAACATTAAGTTAACAAAAATGTTCAAAAAAAGGTGAATATTTTTTTTCTATCTGGAATATATACAGGGCTATTCACAATGATTCATCCGATTTCAACTGAGAATACTTCCGTACCTATCAACCATGCATCAACTGGGCATACACCACATGAAAGAGTAAATCTCCGAGTTTTACAAGATCACCGCGAGAGGGCTCCAAAGTCACCGCGTCGTGGCCTAGCCTAGCAACAAACAGTCAGTGTGAAAATGGCTTTGGATTGGTCGCAGTGGGCCCCATGACTTGGTGCTCCACAGCTGGCCCCCTAGGTCGCCGGATCTTACACCGTGCGACTTCTTCCTTTGGGGGTACATTAAGGATACTGTGTACGTGCCACCGTTGCCCACATCTTTGGATGAGCTCCGAACTCGCATTGTTACTGCCGTAGAGTCAGTGACAACGGACATGCTGGAGCGAGTATGGGAGGAATTCGACTATCGTGTCGACGTTGCTCGTGTAACTAGGGGAAGTCACATAGAGCATTTATGAGGTGAGAGACAAAATTTGGGACAGTTTTTCTTTTGGTTGATGTATCACAAATCACACTGTATTTGTACATTAAAAAATATTCTCATTTGAAATCAGGTGAATCATTTTGAATAGCCCTGTATACTGGTATTCTTGCCAATCACAATTATGTATATTGTTTGAAACGAGGAAGAATGTTTTATGTTCTAGTTAAAAAATATATATACATATAAAATAAGGGGGTTTGTTTTTTCTTTCTATTATATACTTTTTGCGTGATTCAGTTTTTCTAAAAGATGACTATATATACTTGGTATAACTGTATAAGTGTTAACCCTCCCCTTTATGGCCCTGAGTCGGTTCGGATTCGACGGGGGGGGTTCTGGTTCGGAGGCAAGCAACGGATGTTTCTTCTTTATACTTTTCTATAATTCTTTCTAATTCTTTTCTCTCGCTTTATGGGGTCGACACACTGTTAATTCTTTTCTTTTTATAACTTGTCGACTTGACTGACTGAGTTCCTGAAGAGAGTACGGCTCGAAGGAAAAAGATAAAAACTTCTTTTACTGTGGTTTACTTCTTAAAATATACAGGTACTCTGAATTTACAGGGGTAGAGGTTCGACCTCTTTCGACTATGGCTCAGGCCGGAATCTAAAAATATACTGGTCAAAAAAAGAAACGCAATTTTTGAGATTTATTAATAAACATGAGGACTCAGTATATAGTAAATGATTCTTTAACATAACAAACAGTCAATAACGCGTATGGCCACCCCTAGCCACAATGCAGGCTTGGAGTCTGGCCCTCATCGACCTCAACAGTCTCTGCAGGAAAGCAACAGGGATGGCCCTCCACTCTTCAATAATTGCATTGGTCAGTTCCCTGATGTTCTGCGGCTGATGCTGATGTCTGCGAACTCGCCGTTCAAGTTCATCCCATGCGTGCTCTATCGGTGACATGTCTGGGCTGAAGGCTGGCCATGGTAAGGTCTGCACCTGTTGTCCCTGCAGGTACGCCTGCACTATCCTGGCTGCATGAGGTCTGGCATTGTCCTGTTGCAGGAGCACCAATTCTGGATGTTGCCTCATGAATGGAAGAACATGTGGGTGAAGAATCTCATCCCTGTAGCGCTGGGCAGTCAGAGCTGATAGGCCCACGATAGGTCACGGTGCTGATAGGCCCATTGCAGGCGTCGTTGCCTTCTTGCATCAGTGAGAAAAGGACCTCTGTAAGGCCTGCGTGATCGGAGTCCTGCATTACGGAGTCGGTTTCTGACGGTCTGGTCACTAATTCTGTTGTTGTGGATACCAGGTCTCTCTGGCTGTCTGACGAGCATTCCGCTGCCGATGACGCAGGTGCTGCAGTACAATGTGGCGATCCTGGCGTTGGGTCATCACACGAGGTCGCCCATGTCTTGGCAGGTCCTGAACACTTCCTGTGGCATTGTACCGTCTAACAAGCCTAGAGATTGTGCTGGGATGCACATGCATTCATTGTGCAACTTGGACAGCAGACATGCCTGCATCCAACATGCCCAAGGCACGACCTCTGTTGACCTCTGAGAGTTGTGGCATGCCTCAATCGCGGGAAAAAGTTTGGTTTTCTCAACGGGCAGTGTGTATTCTGTGAAGTCAAAGAAAAAAATGCATGCCTTCATAAAGAATACATTCAATTTAATCTCTGTCTTAGCCGGGATTAGTCAGGTTTAAAAACATGCACTAAGTGGCTTTAAAAGATTTGAACAAACATTTAACCATAATCTTGAAACTGTGATAATACCACTAACAACTTAAATTTTACACCATATGCAAGCTAATTGCGTTTCTTTTTTTGACCAGTATATATTAAGGAGGCAAGGGGCCTCTGCCCCCTCCTAATGAGGTGCTAATCTGAAGTACAATGATGAAGTACAATGATGAAGTGCAGTAATTTTATAAGTACAGTATAATATAGTCTAAATGTTTGGGGGAGACAATCGAAGGTTAAGTTTCCCCCCTTTTTAAATACATGATCAGATGTTTTTTTCTGAAAGATTTCAACTAAAAAGAATAAAAAAAATAAAAATAAAAAACAACTATCGCTGATTCTACATTCCTGAAAGCGATATAATTTCGTATTAGCACATAAGCACAATTTTGAGTACATGACTGAGTACGTATTAATTTTGGTCCATTACAATTACGATTACAATTACCAATTAATTCACATTCACTTGTTGTTTAATTACAGTTCTATTAAAGTACATTCTTACATTATAAATTAAATCATTACATTTAATTAGTTTCACTGAAGTACATTACAAGTTATTGTTCAATACAGTTTCATTAAAGTACATTACAAGTTATTGTTAATTTACAGTTAATTACAATTAAACAGTTCCTATAACTTTGTCTTGTTTTGACAGTGTTTCATATTAATAGACAATTAAGATGTTAGAAATATAATACAAAGTACATGGGCACATAACACATAATATAACATAACACATGATAATGTTATAAATTTGAATCAGAGCGAAAGGAGACTTTTTAACTTTGAGCGTTCGAATTCTGCTGCGATGAGCAGAATGTGATCTCTTATTAAGCATTGTCTTGAGTTCACCTCGGGAGGTCATATAATTAAAAATAAAAATGAAAAAAAATAATACGAGAACGTTTTTTTGCGTTCTTGAACGAACCTAAAGTTTCCCGCTGACACGAGTAAAAATGAATATTTAATAAAATTTATATTGGATAATGGTCAAGATAAGATATGAATGTAAGAATGAGTGTGGTTGAATAATAATTATATTTATACTACATAACATATAAATAATGACTTCTATAGTGTGTTTAGTCCTTAGGGAAATAAATGATGGGAAAATGTGACGTCATAGGTTATTGAATTTTTACGTATAGTACAAATCATTGTTAGGAAGATTTACAAGAACGAATTAGAGACACAGAGTGGGAAACGTAAAGAGAATAAAGTTATTTTGTGATGTCATAGTGTATAAGTCATTATTAGAAAGATGAATTAGAGACAAAAAGTGGGTAGTAATGACTAAGAAGTACAACTACGGGTTCCAATCCTGTTACATGCAATGTGTATGCATAATCTAGGGTCGAGGGTGAGATGCAAGACAATTCATAATTAATTATAATAACTTTTATAACAAATGGATAATGGATACGACTAAACCATAGAAAGGGTAGATTGTAGGGTTGTGACATGAACAAAAATAGGAAGCCACAAGTAAAATTATTATCCAAACTCGCGTTAAGCGATTTTGGTTCTTATGTAAAAATGGACATTCGAACATAAAACTATTCGGACATAAGTTCTGCATGAAGACAATGAATCCATATAATGATGGTGTAGGAATTGTTCATTGTTCACTTTTTACATAAGCATGGTAGTATAGTAAATTATAGGTAATACTAATATACTTATTAGATTAAAGGAAGAAAAATATGGAATAAGTTTAAAAAAAATAAAATTACGTTTTAAACAAAAAAAATGACAATAAAAAATGACTCACATCACTAGTCATTACTCCCAAACTATTTGACCCAAGTGGCTAAAATTTGGTAATGTTTCATTACTCATCATACCCAACTATCACACCAAAAATCATTAAAAATCAGTGGGATGACCTGACATAAGGTGTGTACATTTGACATGGAATGTCTCGAGTAGTCTTTTATTCATAATTTTGTTAAAATCGTACTTTTGAAATATCGACAGATACCGATATCACCGATACAGATATATCAGTACTGTACATCCCTAGATAACATAAACTCTTCCCACAGTTTCTTTTAATTATATATCAGGTTGTAACATAAATTCTTCTCAATTAGAAAATGGATGATAGATAATACAATAATAGGGTGTGTCAATTTTAATGTCAACAATTCAAAAACTACTAATGCTCAAATGATGTCATATTATCTAGTAAACTTAGAAATATCTTGTGTTTAAAAAAGCCATTTACCTACTTATATTTGACCATAAAAGTTTGAAATATAACCTAAATATGACTGTGGCATCATATATCAATGTGCCATCAGTGGCGGTTCCTCATATGGGCAATATGGGCAGCCGCACAGGGCGGCATTTGTGGAGGGGCGGCATGAGCGCCTGCAAAAAAAATAAAAATAAAAATAAGAATAAATAAATAAAGAAATAATAAAAAATAAAAAATAAAATAAAATAAATAATAAAAGATCAATAAATATATTTTTATTAATAAAAAACCATCTATTGCATTTTCCATAAACCTTCCCATAAAAGACCTAAACAATGCAAAATGCTTCCAGATTAATATTATTGGGAA
Organism: Bathynomus jamesi; assembly: GCA_023014485.1. Lineage (NCBI taxonomy): Eukaryota > Metazoa > Arthropoda > Malacostraca > Isopoda > Cirolanidae > Bathynomus > Bathynomus jamesi. The sequence goes on from JAJOZX010012525.1 coordinate 52,232, forward strand.
TAAAGGCCCATACTTTAACATATGTAATGTTATTTTTCTGGGTTTGGTTAAATAGTGAAATGTATATTATTTATTACAGAACGAATCTTCACACTAAGCCACTAAGGTCTGTCAAATAACCGCAAATGGATAAGAAGAGGTCAAAGCTATCAGGTGCTCAGTTTAGAGGAAAGAAGAAGAGGAGAAACGAGCAAAAGATAAAGGTATAGAGCTATGTCATCTACTCTTCACTGCTATATTGCACTGCTATTTTGTGATATAGCTTTCTGAGTCATTTGAAGTGTACTATTATGTATATAATTAGCCATTAACCAAGGAGGTTGTATTATTCATTTGTTTCCTATTCTAAAAGTTTAATAAATTGTGCTTAATAACATATTAAATTAATTGTACTAGCCTATTCATGCATTGGTCTGTTATGTTCTATTTTACTATTTGCAGGGGCACTTTTGAAATATTTTGGAACACCCTCTGCCACTAGCCAGGATGAGAAGCCGTCTACTTCTGCCATTATTGAGGCTGAGGAGCCATCTACCTCCTCAGCCTCACATATGTCTCCACAAATGCAGTCTGATCCTGAGGATGAAGACCCATTTGCTTCTACTTCTCCCCGGCAGGACTCTTCAGGTGAGTTTGTGTGCACATATGTCTGTGAGTGTGTGTGTGTATGTGTATGTGTGTGCATCCCTGCAAAGCATTTTGCAAACAGTTATAAATTATAATGTTATTATCACTGGGTCTGGGTTACTGGGTATGTGTGGTGTTTCACCACCATAATTCCATAACACCACCACCATAACAAAGTGCTGTGAATAATGTGTTATCTAACTTAGGTGTGTATACTAATGAGTAATGCTCTTGTTCTTTCTATTAGAAATGTCTGGAGCAGAATCGCCTCCTGAGGATGAGTCTCTGTCCACCGACCCTGCTAACTGGCCTTCAGTTCTGACTGAGAGAATTCGGACACAACTGGTTTCCAGGGGACCAAGTCAAGTACCATCTGACTTTGTATTCCCTAGAAACGACAGTGACGGAAGAAGTTTCCACCATCAATACTTCAGGAAGTCATTGGTTAGTGGGGAAAATATAACCAGAAGTTGGTTGGTCTATTCCTTAAAAAACAACAGCCTTTTCTGTTTCTGTTGTACATTATTTTCCAAGAGGAAAATAAATTTAAGTTTGGGACTCTCGGACTGGAAGCATGCAAGCTCATTGCTCACATCACATGACAACAGTTCAGAACACCTAAATTCTATGAAAATCTGGAAAGAACTGGCAGTGAGGATGAGAAAGGGGGAGACCATTGACAAGCAGGAGATGGCACTTCTGGAGGCTGAGAAGTTGAGATGGAGAGCGGTGCTGACACGTCTCACTGCTATTGTGCATTCTCTGGCAGTTAGGAATTTGGCACTAAGGGGACATACAGAAAAATTGTTCTCACCATCAAATGGCAATTTTCTGAAAGAAGTTGAACTGATGGCACAATTTGATCCTATAATGCAAGAGCACATTAACCGTGTCCAAAAAGGGACCTCCAGTCACACCAGCTACCTCGGCCACCACATACAAAACGAACTCATTGATTTGTCGAGCAGCAAGACCATTTCAGCAATGGTGAGCGACATCAAACAATCAAAGTTTTTTTCAATAATTCTAGATTGCACTCCAGATGTGTCTTATTCTATTTATGTGATAGAGCATTTGTACAACTTAGAAATTTGATTCTCTAGTTTATTTATGGCAGTTGTGCAATTTAATTTGTATTTTTCCTGTTCATAGTATCATAATTACATTCTCTTAAGTGAGTTATTCTATTTACGTGATGAAGGATTTGTAAAATTCAGAAATTTGAGTCTTTGTTTTGGTTCTGAAGTTCCAACAATTAGTCCAATAAAAAGTTATTTTGTGAAAGAGTTATGTCTGTCCTTTATTTTGGGGGGATTCGAATGTGTGTGTGTTGGCGAACAGGGGGGAGGGGCGCTGAAGGTGAGGTTCGCCCAGGGCATCATGTAAGCTAGGACCGCCACTGTGTGCCATTGATATGTGTGGTCAACTTTGGTTATTTTTGGTGTGCAGTATGGTTTCTAAGTTTCACATAGTCACAAATGCTGGAGTTTTGATTGTGAATGCGTGTGTTTTCCCTCCTTTTTGACAATTTTGATTACTTCATAATGTAAATATTGTGTAATTCAAATTATTCAAAATGTTGTGTGACCCAAACTTTCTGTATATTTTGATATGATAGATATATGAAATTGTCATTACTTTGAGTAATTAAGTCTTGTACCTATAACAACACAACCTTTTATCTGAGTTTATAGGAAGATATTAAGAATTTCAGTTAAGTTAATTTTGTAATCATAATCAGTAGGTAGGCCTATCCAAATTTCAATGACATTTCTTTTGTTCACAGGTCCACAGGATGAGTCAGAAAGAAATCAGAACCCAAAGCAAATCAAGTTGTCACCTAAGTCATTTGGTGGGGACTGGGAGGGAACTTCCCCCTGCTGAGCTGCCCACAACTAGAGATCTGCTGAGGTTATGGTTTGCTGAGGAGAGAGATGAGTGAGGAAGACAGGAGGAATTATCCAGTTAATGACCTGATTAACAACGGCATTGTTCCAGGGCTACTGGCTCAGTGGAGAAAGGCCAATGCTCTATTTATATCTGTAATGAACACTGAGGTCAGGATCAGGGCTAAAGTGAAGGCACTGTGGGATGAGGCAGTGAAGGTGTCCACTGGCAATGTGAAGCTAGAGGTCAAAGATAGGTTCATGATGAAACTGGACAAATTGGTGGACATCCTGACCTGTCACTGTGTGAACAGGAGCTGCAGTGAGCTTAGGTGCAACCCTGTCTGCAACAGTGAGGTTCACATTGACTGCAGCTGCAGGAGTGAGCAGAAGATACCAGTGCAGGAGCTTGCCTTCATTAAAGGTCAGAGAGAAAAGGTGGGCATTGTGGGGGCACACCAGATGGGTCTAGTTGATCACCCTGAGATCAGGAGACAGGAGCAGAGAAGGAAGGCCGAGGAGAAGAGGAGGAGGAAGGCAGAGGAGTCAGCCAAAAAAAGAGTAGTAGTTGAGGGAGAAATCACTGCTGGAGATGGAGTTGGAGGAGAGTGGAGATATACTGGAGGAGGCAGGGAGGAGAGAGGAGGACGAAGACTTCATACCAGAGGCTGCGACAACTTTTTCCTTGCCTGTGGCTAAGAAGAAGAAATACAGCACTGAAGATATCACTAACATAGCTCTGGCTAGCTTGAGACATCACACTGGGCTGAGAGAGATTGCAAAGATTGCCATTGCTGCCTGGATTGATGCTGGTCTTATCACAGAGTTTGACACAGCACTGATGATTGACCACAAGTTGGTGAGGAGGGCTCAGGAGAGACTGACTAAGGAGCTGGTCAAGAAGTTTGATGAAGAGATAAGGGAAAATGGCATCACCTGTATCTTTTTTGATGGGAAAAGAGAGGACACCAAAGTGATGATGGAAGCTGAGGGCAGTGACAGGCAGTTTCATGGCCTCATTAAGGAAGAACACTAAACAGTGTGCAATGAACCAGGTGGGAAATATTTGTTGCATTTTGTACCAGAGGAAGCTGCAGAGGAGGGAAGTCATGCTGAGGTCATTGCTGATCATCTGGTGAACTGGCTAAGAGAGAGAGGAGCAGACCAGACCAGACCCTTTTGGCCATAGGAGGTGACAGTACTAATGTGAATACTGGCTGGGAGGGAGGAGTAATGCATTATGTGGAGGCCAAGCTTAGCAGGAAGTTGGTGTGGATTGTCTGTGACTTGCGCACTGGGGAGCTGAGTCTCAGACACCTGGTGACTTCACTGGATGGCAAGATGTTAAACACTGCCACTGAGCTGGAGATCAACCCAAACTTCATGAGGATCACTGTTGGTCCTCCTCTACCACATCTCAGTCAGGAAGTAGTCAAGGACCTCAGCACAGACCAATCATATGGTTACAGAATCATCACTGCCATCAGATCGGGTGAGGTACCTCAGAGTCTAGCTCTCCTGGAGATTGGGCCAGTCTGTCACAGTAGGTGGGTCACCATGGCTCTAAGGTTCTGCAGATTGTGGATTTCCAAACATGGGCTGAAGGGTAGGAACCTGAAGAATCTGAGGATAATTGTGAAATTCATAGTGGGAGTCTACATGCCAAACTGGTTCAACATCAAGTTAAATCACAGCTGGGTGGAGGGTTCCAGGCATGTACTGTACCAGCTGGAGCTGCTCAGAAGTCAGAAGGAGGAGATGATAGGAATAGTGATGCCTACAGTGAAGAGATTAGCCTAGTATGTACACACTGAGGCTGTGCTCCAGGCCATGCTGTGCAGTGAGGTGGAGGAGAGGAGGAGGGAGGCAGTGAAGAGGATACTGGAAATCAGAGGTGAAGAAGATGAGGACACAGGTAGGAGACTGCAGTGTCAGACCCAGGAAGACTCCTGACATCAACCCAGATGCCACCAAACTCTCAGAGCTTATTAACTGGAACTCTGGCATGACTGAGCCTCCTCTGATCTGCTCCCTCACCACTGCTGCAATCAAGGAGTTTCTGGATAGACCAATGGCAGTTCCTGCATGGCCCTCGCATGCACAGTTAGCAGAGAGGTGTGTAAGGATGACAACTGAAGCAGCACAACATGTTTACTCACAAGAGAGGAGGGAGGCGTACATCAGTGGTCAGGTGGCCAGTAGGGAGCTCATGTCCAGGAACAAGAGCAAGGTAGACATGGCATCCTTGACAACGTTCAAGAAACCTATCTATATTTCTAAGTTTTAATATTGAAATACAATCAAAATGTCTTTAATTGTATGTAATGTATGTAAAATGTAGTTATATACAATAAAAAAAATACTTGCAAAAATTGCTGATTTTTTGTAAATTTCAACTTCAAATATAAGTAGCTAGGAGTGGTCAAATCTGGATTTTAAAACCATATTTCGATTTAGCACATACAAATGCATCATTTGGTCACTAGTAGTTTTTGAAAATCTAAAGATTTCACTTTGCTCCCTAAAATTGACACACCCTAATAGAATAACCTCAAGATAATGTGAAAGTTTTAGAAATGATGGCGACAGGTTCGCACATGTTTTATCATGCAAAATACACACGGCGACAGGTTCGCACATGTTTTATCATGCAAAATACACACGGCGACAGGTTCGCACATTTTTTATCATGCAAAATACACATGGCGACAGGTTCGCACATGTTTTATCATGCAAAATACACACGGTGACAGGTTCGCACATGTTTTATCATGCAAAATACACATGGTGACAGGTTCGCACATGTTTTATCATGCAAAATACACACGGCGACAGGTTCGCACATGTTTTATCATGCAAAATACACACGGCGACAGGTTCGCGCACATTTTATCATGATACAGAATGACTTAGGCTAGTGTAGGATTAGGCTAATGAGTATTTTCTCTGCTTGATTTGTCACAAATGAATCTTCAACATCGAATCTATATTTGCACATCACTGCATTCTCGGCAACTGCAGGCACTGTTTTTGAATCAGATCATCACTGGGGATGGAAAATGGGTCCTCTATAACAATATTAAGTGTCGATATCAGTGGCTTAGCCATGAAACAAAGCCTGAACCTCAGCCAAGGAATGGACCCCATCCAAAGAAAATTTTGCTGTGTGTTTGGTGGGATATGCAAGGAATTATTCATTTTGAGCTTCTGCCAGATAACCAAACAATCACAGCTGAAGTCTACTACCAACAACTCCAATGATTGAAGATGGCATTACAAGAAAAATGTCCTGCATTAATTAATGGCAGAGGTGTTCTATTCCACCAGGATAATGTGCACCCTCACACTGCTCAAATCACCACTGCCCAATTGGAGGCATTTGGTTGGGGAAAAAATGCCGCCTCCACCTTATTCTCTAGACATCGCACCTTCAGACTACCATTTATTCAGAAGTCTGCAACACCACCTAGATGGACAAAAGTTGCAATCGAGAGAAGCTATTGAAAATGAAGTGATCACTTTTTTTTTAACTCGAAACCAAGGGATTTCTTCAAATGTAGCATAAAAAACTTTTCTACAGACCTGTGGGAGGTTATAGAAAAAGAAGGGAATTATATTGATGATTAATTTGTCATTATCATTTAATTATTGTTCTTAATGAACTAAAATATGTAGCAGAATATATGCTACAACCTTATATATATAAAACTTGGTTGAAGGGTTTGTTCTTAGGGAAACATACCTTAGTGAGAAATAAGTGTTAAAAAATTTAAAATCAAATAAAAATGAATAAATAAACAAACATACAATATATTAAAATGAATGTGCGATAATTAGCACGCATTAATAGTGTAATTACAGTATATATTAAATTAATATTAAAGATAAAATAATATAAAGTGTAGTAGTGTGGACACTAAGCAAAATATAAAATGGTTAAGAGGTGAAACAAAATTGAGGGATGATGATTGAAATTGAGTTTTTCCGAAACATCTGTAAATAAACATGTACCACCTCTTCATCCTCTTATTTCACTATATATATAAAATATGAATTTCACAATTAAACACCTGAAATGAATGAATAATGCAAACCCACAGGGAAAAATAAAAATGATTCAAAGGCCTTTCGTGTATTCAGAAGTACACCTCATTGATCATTCCCTGATGGGGTGTAACTGAATACACAAAAGGCCTTGGAATAATTTTTCTTTTTCCCTGTGGGTTTACACACACACACACACACACACACACACAGGTATACCTTGGAATTTGTTGCTAATTAGTCCTGAGAAAACACCACAAATTGCAAATCAGCAAAACATGGGTTTCAATGGGAAAACTTTTAATCCATTCCATGGAAAAAAAAATAAAAATCTTAATATATTTAAAAACAGTTAAATACACTTTTATTAGTGATAACAAGGTGAAACAATAAAATGACCATTACATTTCAAACTGTATTGAAATAAACATGACAAAGACATTAATAAAAGCATTAAAAAGAAAAAACATGGCAAAATTATTCTGAACCTTTTTTGAAAAATTGGTGGTTTTGTTTGTTTAGTCTTTCTTCTCCACATAAAATTGACAGTAGCAGCTAAAAATACTTTTCTCCAATTCTCTTATCACTCTTGTACTGTGCTCTGTGTTCAGATCTGAGACTTCAAAAAAATTCTTTGCTTGTTTGAGCAAATGAAAGCCCTTGGACAGTTCTTTTGTTGAAAAAACTTTTGCAACTGAGTTTTCTTCTTCACTTTCATGCTAAACTGCACTCTGTTGCTGAATAAGTTCCTTATTTGACAAGTTGTGTGCATGTGAGTCAAGTAGCACTTGTATATCGTTCCAAAGGGAAAACAATGAGCAAAAAACCATATAGCAAAACAATGAAAGTGTGAAAAGAGAGAATGAATTTGCAAGGTATGGATATAAAGCGAGTGACAACTAAAGTGCAAAATGACGAAATTCAAAACTATGAATATTGAGGTATACCTGTATATGACAAAAAAAAAAAAAAAATCATTGTTACATACACTGAGTATTGTGTATTTAAATGCTTGCTGAATAAATCTTGCGTAGCAATGAAATGCTCTGCTAATTTTTTGGTACATTCATTTGTCTGGACTCCAGTGAAGAATGCCTGACTACACCACTAATAACCAGAGTAATTGTAGAGAACCAGTCTGGCTCTACTTCAACATAAATTTTAAAATGATCTAGTATGGTGTTAGCCACCAAGGGAATATTGAATCCATCACAGTTCACTTTATTAAATATAGCATCAGTAAAGAATAACTACTTGTGATAATTCCTGTTTTATTTCAAAGTTTCAGTAAACTGAAAACTTTTTAAATTTGCTGAATTTGTAAGGTAAAGTTTTTTCTTTTCTAAACATTATTTACCAAACTATTTCTTGCCATTAATGAAAAATTAAATTTACAGTTGCATTTTATTTTTCAGGATGGTGTAATCAAATTGAGACTCACAACATAGAAACTTTAAGGAAATTAATTAGGGCGCAAGGAAATGTACCACTTATTACTGTCTCCAATCATTTTTCATGTTTTGATGATCCTGGTTTGTGGGGTTTGTAGCTATTCCAAGTTTCTGGTTTAATTTATTTTTAGATATGCAAAGTATATTATCAGTTAATACCATTAACTGTATGTAGGATACATATTTTTTGATGATCAAAGATTATTCATAAACAGAGTTTTCTTTGACTTTTAGGCTAGCCTACAAATTAATGGAGCTAGGTAGCCTTTAGTGTTACTAAACTTGTTTGTTTCTACCACATCAGTTTTGATTTATTATTATTATTATTATTATTATTATTATACAGTATATTTAAAAAATATAGTGAATGAAAGAATGTTCAGTTATTATTATATATATATTTAAATACAGTACAGTGAATGAAAGAATGTATGCAATTAATGTTTTATACTACATGTGAGTAATATTTTATTCCATACAAAATACAACAGAATATAATAAATGTAATTATCAGGTTGTAACATAAATTCTGCTCGATTAGAAAATGGATGATAGATAATAGAATAACCTCAAGATAATGTGAAATAGTTTTAGAAATGTTGCAAACTACACACGGCGACAGGTTCACACAGGTTTTATCACAATACAGAATGACTTTGGCTAGTGTAGATTAGGCTAATGAATATTTTCTCTGGTGTTTTTCATAGTTACAACGCCACCCCTATGATATTACAGTAATTGAAAAAACATGGAGCCCATGAAAGAGCATATTTGACATGCGATGCTGTATGAGTTCCATAAAGGATCTAACACTAGTGAATCCGCAAAAAACATTCAGAGAGTTTATGGAAATGATGAGCATGAATGGATGTGTAGGAGATGGTTTGAGAAGTTCAGAAATGGAGACCAGTCTGAAAGATTATCAATGAACAGGATGACCAAATGAGTTAGATGAAGAGTTGCTGAAAGCAACAGTGGAGGAAAACCCAATGGTAACTGTAAGAGAACTTGGCCTGCAACTCGGCGTTAGCCATATGACCATTCATCATCATTTGAAGCTGTTAAGAAAAGTAGTGAAGGTTGGAAAATGGGTTCTGCATGATTTGTCACAAATGAATCTTCAACATCGAATCTATATTTGCACATCACTGCATTCTCAGCAACTGCAGGCACAGTTTTTGAATCAGATCATCACTGGGGATGGAAAATGGGTCCTCTATATACAGTGTTTCCCAACCGGGGGCCATGGCACATTTGAAGGGGGCCACAGGAAAATGTTATTTTGTAAAATAGAGTTAATCTGCATATTACCTACTGAAAATAATGCTTATGGGGGCCACAGGAAAAAATAAGGTTCCTAAGGAGGCCATAAGCCAAAACTGGTTGGGAACCACTGCCTGAGTCTATAACAATATTAAGTGTCGATATCAGTGGCTTAACCATGAAACAAAGCCTGAACCTCAGCCAAGGAATGGACCCCATCCAAAGAAAATTTTGCTATGTGTTTGGTGGGATATGCAAAGAATTATTCATTTTGAGCCTCTGCCAGATAACCAATCAATCACAGCTGAAGTCTACTGCCAACAACTCCAATGATTGGAGATGGCATTAGGGGCATTCCAGGAGAGATCACCCAATGCATGTCACCACTCCAACTCAGATTTTTATGAAAATTGACATATGGGGTTCTTCTGGGTGCTGATTTCACTGGTCAAAATAAAAAAGTTTATGACCCATAGTTTTTGAGATATGGGCCCCAAAAATCTTGGGAGCCCCACTTTACCACCTAACTTTAATGGGCAATAACTCCCAAACATCTTAATATAGACCTATAAAACTACATTTTTAGAATCAGCATGGAGATCTATTAAATGATACCACATTCAAATGTGTAGAACAATAATGAAAATTTTCTCCCCCTTTATTTTTATTTTTATTTTTGACCCCCACCCCCCCTAGACTGAAAAATAAAATAAAATAATTTTTTTTCATTTATTAAACTTCCATTAATTGTTAAAAGATACAAACAATAAAAAATGTGAGTATCAAGTTGCAAGATATTTAAAAAATTATTGAAAAAATATGTACATCGTGAAATTTTGACATTTTTACACCTGCAGACTAAAATAGAGAACTACAAATGATATATTCACATGGATGAAAATAAACAGCAAAAATACAAATTGATCACACACATTACATCAAGTTGATTCATAATTACACGAGTTTTTTCAACTCATCTTCTGGGAAAACATATTGAATATGCATTGTTCCTGGCTTTAAAGTTGGTGTGCTTAATGAACCTAAAATTTTATCTCTTGAAATGTGGCATGTATCTCTAATTTGTCGAAAGTAATAGTAAACACTACGTATATCCTCATGGGTGCAAAAAGCTAACCTCAAAGTCGTCAAATTCCTATGTACTCTCCTATTTTCGGATTCACTTCAACATTATCTTCACCCAGAAAAGCTTTGCTTATAATCCTCACCTCACCAACTTCATCAGAAGATAATTCAAATGTTTTTGTTATTTGCATTAATAGGTACAAATCTGTGGAATTTTTGTGTTCCTATTAGCTGCATACTTTTTTCATATCTGTCACTTAAAAATTTTTCCATAGCTTCAATTTCTTCAGAATTTATTTAAAAAAATTTATGCTGTCACTTATATTGTTTGAACAAAATTCAAATATGTCTTCTGGTGTTCTACAGAAGCTAAGGCTAACAAAGACCCTAAGATCCACTCTAAGGTTAGCCCGAGAGAAAGGAAAGAGTAGGGGGTTAAGAGAAGAGAATAAGGGGTTAATTAAGTACCAACACTTATCACTCATGGGTTAACATTCATTCAGAAAAAGAGAAAGAAAGGTTCACCATCATCATCAGTTGGCCACTGCCGACAAGTCAGAAAAATAGTCGGAGAGAATAGGAAAGGGGTGAAAGATAAGAAGTAAAATAAGAACACTTACAAACCATGCAAACACAGTCTTAACTCGCTATCATACCATGCAAACTACAGACATGCAAGTAAGGAGAGGATAAGAAGGGAAAAAAAAAAAGAGTAGGTAAAGTAAAACAAAAAGTGGGTTAGTTTACGCTATGAGCTACATCTACGATCGTGTTAGTCTAATTTTTTTTTTTTTTTTTTTTTTCCTGGCATCACACACTGGCATGTGTCACAAGCTGGCATTATTGTCAACAGACAATATTTGATTTGCTAATGTTCTCTGCATACTCACTGACTACAGATCTTTTCACTGTAGTTACCCCCAATCCCATCACAATTTCACAAGTGCTCTTACCATGGCTTGTGACAAAGAAATGCCACTCATATTTCAGCCCAAAATCTTCATGTTTACAAATGTTAACAAAGTTGAAATGATTTTTATATTGTCCTGCACATCCGTCAGTAAAATAATGTAATTTCTTGATATGAAGGTGGGATTTTCTAATAATAGGTATGAGTGTATTTAAAAAAGTGTAAACCATTGTAGTGTTATGTTTTGCATTTGGAGATAAAAAACAACAACTTGAATATTTTGTTTCATTACTTTCTGGTTCCTTATAATATAACACAAAGGGATGCAATGTGCACTGGGTATTTTCCCAATGAAAACCTTGGGCTGCATTCTGTACTACAAATGAGTAGTTTTCTGAAAAGTCACCAAGAACTACAGCTGTGTGGCTATTTAAATTATTCTTCAAGTTTTTTAGAAATGCACTCTGATTCTTTGCTATAAAGTGATGATGTGTCAATTTGACAATTTTTGTGCTTAATGAATTTATAAAATCATCTACAGATTCTGTTTTTTCAACCATATTGCATCGATCTGTAGTAACCCATTGTTTATATTTTATTTCCTTACATTCAGGATCATTAACACTGAAAAGTGAGCAAAAAAATTCTTAATACCTTGTTCTTTTGGACAGAGATTACATATTTGCATCATGCAATTCCTGTTGTTGACATCACACACTGCTTTCTCCATAAGAGTTGTATATTCCAACCCTTTGACACCCAAAGCTGAAAATTGTATTTTGGCATTCTGGTGGTATGTACATACATACACACAGAATGGGTATCAGCAGCTCCAGCTAAAACACAATGTCTGGGGCGAAGGCTGGCAAAACTAGAGAAGCCAATTTGGGGACTATCTGGATTATTTTTATAGAGACTAAAAGCTTTCAGATTCATTAACACCAGTCTTTTCTGCACAGATTCTTTATACCCACTTTCATTTCTGATACTCAGGCAGTCTTTTGTACCTGGGCATAAATGACTAATTTCATCTGATTCAAAAAAATTTCTGAACAGAATCTTTAGTACCTTTAGTTATTACTTTTCCTTTTGATATGGGTTCAATTTCAGGAATAATTCCAAGTCTTTGTTTTATATTTCTGCTTTTCTTAACTAAATATTCAGTTGTCTGAAATAGATTTATAGTTTTTGATATGGTAAATGGAGATAATGTCAATATTTTGAGTTTCCTCTCATAACTGTCAGTAGAATGGAAAGCTTCAACCAGTTCATTCATGAGATGAATCATTGACCTGAAACAAATTCATGAATGTATAATAGCTATAAACAAAACATTACATGTGCATATTAAATTTTTTGGATTATAATATTGATTTCAAGTGTAACAAAATGAGCATTCTTTGAGATAGTCAAATTAAACCAAAAATTATTTTGTGACCAAATGAATTCCAAATGATTTAATGGGCCCATTGATCTCCAATCTTCAGGAAGTTGTGCTTCTAGTTTCTACTATCAAAGGTGAATACCTACATTTTGTTTTTATGCTTCAGTTTTAGTTTAGGTATATCCCTACTTAATAATAGCGTATCATTTTAAAATTAATACCTTTGAGTTTCATGATCCAACTTTGTAGCTTTTGATGGGCTTGGGATCTCAATTTCTAAACTTGTTTCTAGCTTTCGTTTTAAAGAACGACATGCTTTTTCTATTGTTTGAATAGCTTTTGCTTCTTTTCTTGAGGAACCCAAACCATCTGAAATTTTTTAATTAATAAATATTTGACTCCATTTGATATATATGGACAATAATAATTAATGTCAACATATTAATTTCATAAGTTTAATAAATTTAATATGTCAACATATTAATTTCATTAAGTTTTTCAGCAGTTGCTGAAAAACTTAGTCTTGAAAGTAAATGCATTATAAATAAATAATATAAATAAAAAAATTATGAATATAAAAAGTACCTATCATTAAATACTTACACTTCTTCACTGGAGTCACAGCAAGACTTTCTAGAACTTGAGAAACCTCTTCTTTGGCATCACTTGATATACTTGGACCATATTCATCGCTTTCTGAAATAACATTCTCAGAAGACTGATTGTGATCAGACTCTTCACTTTGTGATGTTGATAGCAACTCTGGTCTCTGGGTCAATAATTTTCTACAGTTGCTACATAGTACAGTATTCCTTTGTAGTTTCCATTTACATCGAGCATAAAGTGATTGGCTGATGGTTCTTATATCCTTGTGTATCTTTTTCTTATGTTTTTGTAAAGGATCATCACAGTATCTAACCATTTTATATTACTAAATATACACAATTGTAAATCTCAAAAATAAGATATGATTTGAATCAAAATAAGCACATCTGTAATAAAAATAAGCATAATTAACAAACGTTTGAGAGAGACTGCGTGAATATGAGTTATACATAGGATGTAAATATATCACTTGTAGTTCTCTCTTTTAGTCTGCGTAAAAATGTCAAAATTTCAATGTACAAATGTCAATGTACATATTTTTTCAATCATTTTTAAAATATCTTGCAACTTGATACCCACATTTTTTATTGTTTGTATCTTTTAACAATTAATGGAAGTTTAATAAATGAAATTTTTTTTGTGGGATTTCACTGTCTAGGGGGGTGGGGGTCAAAAATAAAAATAAAAAAGGGGGGAAAATTTTCATTATTGTTCTACACATTTGAATGTGGTATCATTTAATAGATCTCTTCATGCTGATTCTAAAAATGTATAGTTTTATAGGTCTACAACAAGATGTTTGGGAGTTATTGCCCATTAATATTAGGTGGTAAAGTGGGGCCCATATCTCAAAAACTATGGGTCATAGAACTTTTTTCTTTGAACCAGTGAAATCAGTACCTGGACGAACACCATATGTCAATTTTCATTAAAATCTGAGTTGGAGTGGTGACAATTTTTTTAATTTTTGGGTGATTTGTCCTGGAATGCCCAATTACCTGAAAAAAATCCTGCATTAATTAATTGCAGAGGTGTTCTATTCCACCAGGATAATGTGTGCCCTCACACTGCTCGAATCACCACTGCCCAATTGGAGGCATTTGGTTGGGAAAAAATGCCTCATCCACATTATTCTCCGGACATTGCACCTTCAGACTACCATTTATTCAGAAGTCTGCAACACCACCTAGATGGACAAAAGTTGCAATCCAGGGAAGCTATTGAAAATGAAATAATTGCTTTTTTTTAACTCAAAACCAAGGGATTTCTTCAAACGTGGCATAAAAAAAAACTTTTCTACAGACCTGTGGGAGGAGTTTATAGAAAAATAATGGAATTATATTGATTAATTTGTCAGTCATTTAATTTTTGTTCTGATTGAACTAAAAAATTGAGCAGAATATATGTTACAACCTTATAGTTACCGTACTATCAATGAAATAGAGATCAGTCATTTTAAATAAAAATTCTAGTCAGTAGGTTTATCATTTTTTTGTGTGATCAAGACTTCACCACCTATTAGTAAATTCTTAATTAATAAGAAAATTCTTACAGCAATTCTCAGGTGGAAAGATGTGTGCAGTGCTAACCAAATGAGATGGTCCCTCGCTGCTCATGATATATGTTTCACAAATTCCATACACAGTTGGTTTTTTAGCTCTGGAAAATGTGTTCCTGTAATAAGAGGAAGTGGTGTTTATCAGGTAAAGTGTATGAAGTAATAATTAAGGGCTGGTGTGTGCCATTTCTTTTAAACTCACTTTAATTATAGTGTAACAGATTTTTAGTTCACTCTGACTATTGGAGCCTACTCATGGTGGTTCATAATCATGGCCATTAGAAGTAAGTGAAAATCACATTTTTCAAGATTAAAATAACTTTAAGTAGCCTAGTGACATAGGGTCTGTATAGGGCTTTAATTACATTTGCATGTGATTTTCTGAAAAATTCAAATTTAAATGCAGGATTGGCGACTTCCTAGGAGTGGGGTCAGGCTGGAAGTACCACTAGATTCCAGGTTTACTTCCAGACATGGAGTTAGGTAATAGAAATTTTATTGCAGAAATTTTAGTGTTATATGAAGGGGCCTAAATTTTTTACTTTGTTTTTGGACTCAAGAATCTTTACATTTGAAGCCATTTTATAAATTTATAGGATGAGGTATGAGTAGTTTTTTAAATGCAGAGTTAACTAAACCCTGTCTGTTAACCCTTTAAGCATGGTCATTGCTGAATTGCAACCACAAGCACACCTTAATTAACCCATTAACTGTTATAATGTATATAACTAGCAATTTCTGAAATTGTATATATCCAATAAGCCCTGAATGTACTGAACTTTGGAGACATACTATTTCTGTTGAATTATTTGGTTTAGCTAGAGAGGGTTGTTGTAAGAAAGGCAGGTAATAATGTATGAACTTACTCCGCTTGTGAATGTAAATTTATTACCACACATCATTTCTAACTTTCATCCAGAAAATTTATTATAGTACAGACCAGTACTTTCCACCTGAAATTTATACTAGGATGTGCCTGTTGCAAGCTCTGTTGATGTATTGAAGTTTGGTAATAATTAAGCTATTTAAGTATTTAAATGATTTTAGATTTAAGGTAAAAAGGTAACATCCAATGTCCAATATTCCCAGGAAGTAGGAGTAAGGTGCCCAAACCAGGGCTTCCTTTGCCAGAGTCAATTAAGTGGGGGTGGCCAGCCTACCACCTTGCTGTGACTTAAGATACAGAAAAGATGCCTGCCCAGCTTTAGGGCACCACTGGGGTTTAAACCCATGACATAGAGGAGCAGCACCCTGACTGATTGAGCCATGGGACAAACTTGATTTTAGATGGACAATATAGAAAATATACATTAAATGATTGCTTCCACCCTTTTTTCATGTTCATGGTAAGGCTGTAAACTTTTGAAAAACCAACAGTGATTGGACAGCATTGACCAATCATAGCTCTTTTCATTCCTCATAATTCTGTTTTCACATAAGAGTACACAGTCTTCAGTTACATTATGTTCAAATTATAAAAACCTGATGATTGGCATTAAACATTACTTTCTTTATACTGAAATAACCCACAGGAAAAATGAAAAATTTGACTTCAAGCACTTTTGAGTATATTTCAGCTTCTCTACAAGGAAACTGAAAATACAGGCGAGTCTGCCCAGTTTATATACATACATTATCAGAAACTTTCACCAGAAATATAATCCCTCAGATTATTGAAGGGTGGTGGGAAACTGTTTACACTGATTAAAAATAAGGTTGGAAATAGTACAGCCATCAAGTTTGTGTACCAGAACTAACATTAAAATTACTAATATGCTTTATACACATTGATTCAATTATATTTCTTTCAACATTATTTTTTTATACTTGTATATCTATAATAATAATAATGATGATGACACTCATAAGTATTCATACAGAGAAATATTTTGGTTATGTTCATCCTTCGCTTTTGGACCATGCATAGGATAGTTATAGAAAGTTCACCATTTATATATTTGGAAAAATTTAACAAATAAAAAATGTTCAGTTCCATCATATAACCCCCGTAGTGGGAGCCATCTTGTCGTGGTGGGGGAGGCTTGAGGTCCCACTGATCTGATGAGCCACATCAGGGGGGGGGGGCTTGTCCCCCCCTCCTTGTTGAGGAAAGGGCTACCCATGCTGGGAGGGTGATCAGGGAGGGATGAGACTAAATGGTTCCCAGTGTGTGCTGTTGGCCATGAGAGTGGGCTAGTGACCCTTCCTCCAGCCTATTCCACCAAGGATTGGAGTAGCAGCAGCTCTCCCACGTGTTTGCCGTGCGTAGCGACCTGGGAGATGGGAGTCCTGGAGGCTGAGCGATGCCGTATGCTGCGCCCTGCGGCTAGCAACACGCCTCTTTGGTCCTTTATTCCAACTAAATGGTCAGCTTGACTATTGCAGGCCCACTCAAGCCAATCAGGTGGTCTTCTTATTGGCTTGGGTCAAGCTTCCACCACGATGTTGGCACCCCATTTGGTCCCATGGGTGCCATCAGACTTACTGGTGGTTGCGTATACCTCTCCACTACCCCTGTGGTCTATATGGCCTCCCCTTGTTGGGCTCTGTGTGGAGTGGAGTGGAGTGGAGTGGAGAATACTTAATTGTTTATGAAAACATATAATCCCCATCTCTATCAGCCTGACCTTTCTCCTGATGACCCCAGCATGTCCTCAGACCTTTCTCTTGACACTCCTGCTTTGTCCCCTGGCCTCTCTCCTGACGACCCTGACATCTATGTTACTCTCTCTCCTGACGACCCTGACATCTATGTTGCTCTCTCTCCTGATGACCCTGACATCTATGTTGCTCTCTCTCCTGATGACCCTGACATCTATGTTGCTCTCTCTCCTGATGACCCTGACATCTATGTTGCTCTCTCTCCTGATGACCCTGACATCTATGTTGCTCTCTCTCCTGACAACCCTGGCATGTCCACGGACCTCTCTCAAGGCGCTTCCCTTATAGCTACCCTGGAGCCCTTTTGGGCCCCGGGTGGCTCCGATGGAACAAAGGCCTCTGCCCCCTCCATTTCAGCCTCGCATGCTGTCAAGCCGAAGCATGTTAAGACTACCCCAAAGGCAGAGAGTTCCAAGGGCTCTCACCAGAGGAGTAAGAGTTCTACCCACTCTGTCACTGACGTTTTACCAGGGGTATTTGAACCCAGAAACTATCAGGAATTTTTAGTAATCAAAGCTTTGGAAGGTCAATCCATCATGGACCTTGACATTTTTTATGTCCATTGCAACTTGGTGGCAGCGTGTGGCCGTGAACGACTGTCTTTGCCTAAAGGGATGGTAGCCTCCTTGTTGAAGTGTCATCCCCAGAGGAGAGTGCTTAGTTGCGCGCTACATCGGCTGTGCCAGGTGCTGATGTCTCTTGTGCTCCCCATACTATGCTCAACCAGTGTAGGGGGGGTTGTATTCTCCCGTGACCTTGTGCGTTATTCTGAGGAAAAGCTTGTCAGGGAGTTGAAGGACCAGCAAGTTGTTAAAGTAGAACGCTTCCAAAAGAAGGTGGATGGCGTTCTTACCCCTTTGATAGGTTTGACTTGCATGAATTCATAAAGGTGGCATGGCTTTGACTCCCTGTCAAGCCATATGTCCCCAACCCTAAACGATGTTTCTACTGCCAGGCGTATGGACATGTCAGCCACTTCTGCCGCTGCTTGCAGAAGGGCCTCCCTGCTGTGTGTAAATTGTGGGAAGTGTGGGCATGGGAGTGTGGACTGTGGGAGTCCAGCCTCATGTTACCACTGCCGTGGGGACCATCCTGTGTCCTCCAGAGACTGTGATCAGTACAAACTGGAGAAGTCCATTCTGACCATAAGGGCGAGGGACAGGGTAAGCTTTGCTGAAGCAAAGAGCATGGCACTCTCCCAGCATGTTCATCCTGGGATATCTTGTGCTTCAGTGATGGCACCAGAGGCCCCAAGGCCCCATCGGCCTCTGGGCTGGGGAAGGACCCAGATACAACAAAATGCTCCTCCACCTCCAAGATACCACTTGCCTCTAAAGGCAAGGGTAAGAGCAATTCTGGGAAGGTCCTCTTCAAGGACCTTTCCAGAAATGAACCCACCTAGAATTTTCAAGATCCTTCAGTGGAATTGTTGTGGGTTACAGGCCAACTGGGAGGGGCTTCTGCTACTCCTAGACCAGGTGTCCCCAGTTTGTGTATGCTTGCAGGAGATGTTGGTGGGAGAGAAGGGTTATCCTGCCCCTAGGGGGTACACCATTCTCCACTCGACTCCTGATCCAGCTGGTGGACATCATGGTGGCTCTGCCATCCTTCACCGCCGAGATGTCCCTTTTACCACCTTACCCATCAGATCTCCACTACAGGTTGTTGCTGGGAGATGTTTTCTGACACGATGGTACACGATGTGTTCCCTGTATTTGCCTCCTGACACTATTGTGCAACGTGGTGAACTGGTAATCTCGAGGAACTACCACGCCAACTCCCATGCCCCTATATCATCCTTGGCGATTTGAACTGCCGTCATCCTTTGTTGGGAGATGCCATCTCCAACCCTAGGGGTGACCTCCTCGCCTCTATTTTTGATGATTGGGATCTTTATATTTTAAACACTGGTGACCTTATGCACTTCCATATTCAGACAGGAACCTACACTGCAATAGACCTATCAATATGCACCCCCAGACATTGCTCTTTTCATTGGGAGGTGGTTGCCAACCTTCATGGCAGTGATCACTTCCCAGTCATTCTAAGCGCTGCAGGAAGTCCACCAGTTTCCTGACTCCCAAAGTGGTGCCTGGACAAGGCTGACTGGCACCAGTTTTCGGAGTTGGGCACCTTACACCTGCGGGTGGACAACTTTCTCATGGTTGATGAGGCCATGAAGTATCTGATGGATAGCTTCATCACGGCTGCTCTCTAGAGTATACCAAGGACATCTGGAACATTTTCGTGACACCCTGTTCCCTGGTGGAATCAGGGGTGTGCTGTGGCACGTGGAGCGTACAGGCGAGCCGCTACACACTATCGTGCCCACAGACACACTGACTTTTTAAAAGTAAAATTTCGTAGGGCCAGGGCTCACTATAGATGGGTCCTGAAGACCGCACGCTGTGATTCGTGGGCCTCTTTTGTGGGGACTGTACGCTCTTCGACACCGACATCCCTAGTGTGGCAGAAGGTGTGGGAGATATTAGGTAACCACACACCCAGTTCTCTACCTATTTTAAAAATTAATGGTACCCCTGTGGCTGAGCCTGATGCGGTGACTGGCGCATTTGCGGAGACCTTTGCTGGGATATCCAGGAGAGATCTACAGTCTCCCTATGCTGCACATCGCTGGCATCAGGAATCTATTTTAATTAATTTTATTTCTTGTGGGGGGAGAGTTATAACATTTTCAGTAACCATGAGATGCGAGAAGCTCTGAGAGGGTGCAGTGACACCTCTCCAGGACACGATGACATCCCCTATGCCATGCTGCGCCACCTTCCTGATGGGATGATGGCGTTTATACTTGACTTTTTCCAATAGAATTTGGCAGGAAGGGGTCTTTCCAGACAGTTGGTGGTTGGCAATAGTGATCCCCATCCCTAAGCTGGGTAAGGATCACTCCCTTCTGACCAGCTTCTGCCCCATTGTCCTCACGTCATGCCTCTGTAAGGTTATGGAGAAAATGGTAAACATCCGGCTAATGTACCACCTGGAAAGAAAAGGTCTCCTGTCCCCAACTCAGTCTGGTTTCCACAGAATGCGTTCCACCACTGATGCGTTACTGCAGCTGGAGTCCTCAGTTTGTGAAGCCTTTGCTTCCAAACAACTACTACGCGTCTTTTTTGACCTGGAAAAGGCCTATGACACAACCTGGAAATACCAGGTTCTCCAGCAGCTGCACAAATTTGGCCTGCGTGGCCACCTGCCTAAGTTTATGCAGGAGTTCCTCTGTAACCATAGGTTCCAAGTCAAAGTGGGAACCCCTCTCTGCTGCTGCCATACAGGAGGAGTGTCCCACAGGGCAGTGTATTGAGTGTCACCCTCTTTGCTCTAACAATGAATGACATTGTATCATCCTTGCCTGTGGGTGTGTCCAACAGTATGTTTGTGGATGACCTGGCTCTCTGGTTTGCCGCTTCACGATTGTCGGTGGCAGAGCGGCGAATGCAGATAGCCATTGACCATATCTCACTGTGGGTGAACAAGCACGGTTTTCGGTTTTCCCAGTCTAAGACCGTTGCTATGCATTTTTGTTGCATTCGTGGTGTACACC
This sequence comes from Bathynomus jamesi, assembly GCA_023014485.1. Lineage (NCBI taxonomy): Eukaryota > Metazoa > Arthropoda > Malacostraca > Isopoda > Cirolanidae > Bathynomus > Bathynomus jamesi. The sequence goes on from JAJOZX010012525.1 coordinate 73,267, forward strand.
CGGACCCTGACCTCTCTCTGTATGGTCTTGTGTTGAGGAAGCGCACTTCCTTGGGCTAATTTTTGACTGAAGGCTTACCTGGGCTCCTCACCTCCGGTCTCTCAAAGCTTCCTGCATGAGATCCTTAGATCTCCTAAAGGTCCTGATGCACACCACCTTAGGTGCTGACAGGGTGACTCTTTTACGGCTACACACTGCCTTAGTTTTATCAAAATTAGAGTACAGGGCTGATGTGTACACCTCAGCGACCCCAGCCCGACTTCAAATTTTAGATGCTGTGCATCATGCTGGCATTCGTCTGGCCACGGGTGCTTTTCGCTCCTCTCCCATCTCTAGCCTCCTTGTGGATGCTGGGAAGCTGCCCTGGACTTCCGACGCTGATCTCTGATAACCAGATGGTTTTTATCGAGTGCAGCGACTGCCTGATTCACCCACTTATTTTAATATTTTTAATGAACGTTTTAATGGTTTTTATGAAGCCCACCCCAAATCTCCCCGACCCTTTGGTTTTAGGGCGAGATTGGTGGTGACTGACCTCTCCCTCCTGCATGGCTCAGTCCGTTCTGTTGTGCCACCGAAGCTTGCACCTTGGGTACTGCCTGAGGTGAGGTTCCGTCAGTATTTTATTGGTACCAAGGAGGACTGGGCTGACCTTATTTTAAGAAATGTTTTTAGACCATACTTCCCACCATATGGACTCGGTGCCTGTTTTTACCGATGGCTCAAAATCTGATGCTGGTGTCGGATTTGGGGTCGTCTTTCCTGAATTTAGCTGCTGGGGCAGTCTCCCTGCCTTAGCATCTGTTTTTACTGCTGAGTTATCAGCCATTCTTTTAGCTCTAGAGAATGTATTTAATTGTGGTGGGAGGCATTTTACTATTTTTAATGACTAGAGGAGCTCTTATGGCTCCGAGTCTTTTGCTAGTCAGCACCATATTGTTGTAGATATTTTAGAGTGGCTGATTTTAATTGGGCGTCGTGGCCGTGTGGTTAGTTTCTGCTGGGTCCCTGCACACTAACGTGTGCAGGGCAATGAACAGGCGGAAGAGGTGGTGAAGGTGGCTGTGTCTCACCCTGCACCTGTCCGCTGTTCCCTCCCATACCGTGATCTGTTCCTGGAGGTGCATGTATCTGCCCTAGATTCCTGGCAGAGGAGGTGGGAGAACACCACCCCTAATAAGATGCGGGAGATCACAGATCTCATCAAGCCATTTATGTATTCCAGGAGTTGGGAGATGGCCCTGACGCATCTCCGCATTGGCCACACAGGCCTAACACATGGGTACCTGATAGCTGGGGAAGCAAGGCTGGAGTGTGGGTGTGGCGCTTCCCTCAGCATCCAGCACTTGCTCCTCGAGTGCCCCAGTCTTGGTGCCCTCAGGAGGAAGCATCTTTGTCATTGCAGGGGGGAGGGCAGTGATTACCTCCTCTCCCGGATGCTTGGACCTGATGTGACTTCCCTGGGAGTGGGATTTTTTTATTTTATTGAGGAAGCTGGTCTCCTCAAATTTTTATGATTCATTTTAGCTGATATTTTTCTCCGCTCATTTTTCTTTTTAGTTTTTAGTGTTTTTATTGTTCTATTTACTTTTGACTATGACGTTCGGCGTCAAATGACCCAGTTGTCACCAGGGTTAATTTCAACAATAAATAAATAAATCCATCATATAATGTAAACATCAAAGTATTTGAGGAAACTAAGAAAGGTAAAATGCAGAAGTTTTTGTGCCTTTATTTATAAAATTATTTAATACTTCGTGTGTCCACTTTTTACTTGAATGACTTCAGTGATTTGTTTTGAGTATTTTTCTACAAGACTTTGACATCTCTCAGCAGAAATTTTGGTCCATTCTTTGAAAGAAAATTGTTGCAGTTCATTCAGATTTGAAGGGTTTCTCTTGCAGGCATCTTTTTCAAATGAAACCATAAGTTCTTGATTAAAATGAGATCTGGGCTTTGATTGGGCCACTTGAGAAGCTTGAACTTCTTTTGGTGAAGCAATTTCATAGTGCTCTTACTTTTATATTTTGGATCATTATCTTGTTGCATTGCCCAATTGCAACCCATTTGCAACTTCCCAACTGAATTTTACTCAATTTTCTGCTAAAATTGCCTGATATTTCTTTGAAATAAGGATTTTATTGATGACAAAAAGCTTTCCTGGACCAGAAACACTAAAGCATCCCCAAAGAAGCAAACTAGCACCACCATGTTTAACTGTAGGAAGAATTTTTTTCCCCTTGAATTCAGTACTGTATTTGATTTTTGCCAAACACTGTGGTTCACTCCTGAAAAATTCAATTTTGGTCTCATCTGTCAAGAGAATGCAAATCCATCATTTTGATTATTAGTTTTTTTTCTGTGCAACTCTTCCATGCAGACTATAGAGGGATGAACATTGATCATACAGTTTTAATGTTTGGAGACTATCACCTGCAGTCACTCTTGGATTTGCAGCAGCCATTCTTTCAATCCATCTAGCTATAAGTTCTGAAATCTTGCAAGGTCATTCACATCTTGATAGAGTTTTGATTGTTCCAAAAACTTGCCATTTCTTTATAACTGCAGCAACTGTCATAAATGGAATTTAAAGTTTTTTCCTATAACTCATTCCAGACTTTCATGTAATGATAATGGATCTTTTAAGATCTGTAGACAGCTCTTTACCATAATGACCCATTGCTTACTAATGGCCTGTATAGTCGTCGTCTCTCTCATGAAGATTCACATAGAAAATTCTATAATTCAGAATTGCCAAGTCTCTAATGAATAAACAGGCAACTAATAAAATTTTTAAATTCTTGAAGCCAAAGGTGGACACAAAGTATTAAATAATTTTGAAAATAAATGTATGAAAACTTTTGCATTTTAACTTTTCAAGTATTTTTCTAAAATTTGTTGTTTTGCATTATACAGGGTGGCGCAAAAGTCAGGAACCATAGGTACATTTTATTAAATTATAATAAATTTTTGAATTGGTGGCCTTCCCCTTGGAGACACTTTCTGATGCGTTGAATGCATGATGTTTGAACATTCCTTAACACATTGGTACTAATTTTGGTGCACTCAGATGTGATTTTATCCTTTAGAGAACGTATCGTTCTGGGTCAATCAGCATAGACTACCGACTTGAGATGGCCCTACAAGAAGTTGAGAGACGTGAGGTCTGGAGACCTAGGTGGCCATTCGACTGCCCCTCACCTTCAGATCCACTTGCTTGGGAATGTTTCATCTAAAGAGCTCTGGATGATGGTTGCGAAATATGGTGGTGCACCATCCTGCTGAAACCACATCTCCGCCCATTCTGCCAATGGAATGTCGTCCAGTATGGGCATTAGAAATGTTTGCAGCATATGCAGATATGTTTCACCTGTTACATTGCTGTCGAAAAAGTACGGACCAATTAACCGATTCCCCCAGAACGCAGCCCACACCATAATTTGTGGATCGAATTTCACATGTCCTTCCTCCATCCAGTGGGGGTTCTCAGTGACCCAATAGCGTGCATTATGCCTAGTGATACGACTGCTGAGGTGAAATATCGCTTCATTGCTGAACATGATCCTTTGTTGAAGCTGTCGATGTTGTAGAAACCACTGGCAGAACTCGACACGATGGCCTGTGTCGTCACCGTGCAATTCCTGAATGAGTTGGACTTTGTATTGGTGGAAACGATTTGTTGCAAGAATTCATTGAATGGATGCTCTGGAGACACCTGTTTCCTGGGATAACTTTCTTAAGGATTTACGTGGGCTGTTTTCGAGGTGATTGAGTACTGTTAGTGATGTTGCTGCATCGGTTGAACTTTTTGGCTGGCCATGAACACTTCCCGTTTTTTCGAAGCGAGTGAACAGTTTTCCAACTGATGCCTGAACAACTGGCGGCCTGTCAGGGTGTTTGTCATTAAAAGCAGTAGCAACTGATCGGTGTGTGTTACCACGCCTTGCACACATTAGAACTATCTCCACCCGTTCATCTATTATTAATTTCTGTCATAGGTTCAACAACAAATCTGAAAAGAATAAAACGCATATTAAAACAAATTATTAAAATGTGCCTATAGTTCCTGACTGTTGCGCCACCCTGTGTGTTGGAGTTGAAATCATTTTTTTATTTGTTAAATTTTTCCAAATGAACTTTAAACTTTTCATGGCATGGTACAAAAGATAAGGATGAATATAACTGAAATATTTCTCTGAACAAATATTGTGGTTACAAGCGTGCCACTATACACACGCACACACGCACACTGTATGGTGTTTCACAACTGGTCTGCCATACTTTGGGGGGTGATACCGAGTAAAAAAGTTAGTACAGCACCGGTACTATTTCCAACCATTACGGAGTTATGGATGTTTTGAGGTGCACAGAAAAAAATAAACGAGAGTATTAATCTGATGTATTTATTGCTACATTTTATGGGATACACCTTATAAATGTTCAAAATGTCCGCCTCGGTTTTCAATGCACACCCTTGCTCGTTCCAAACAAGAGTCCACTGCCCAATGAATCATTTCGGGGTGTTCTCGTATGTAAGCAGCAGCATCCATAATCTGACGCAAGAGTTCCTCTCTCGTTTGTACTTCGGTCTTGTAGACCATCTTTCATAAGGACCCATAAAAAGAAATCTAACATGGTTGGGTCCGGAGATGTTGGGGGGGGGGGCACGATATTAGACTAGCACGATCAATCCAACGATTCCTGTACCGCTGATTTAAGTAATCCGTAACATGAGCAAAATGTGGTAGCGCCCCATCGTGCTGAAAGAACATCCTGCGCCTTGTCTCCAAGGGCACGTCCTCCATCAAAAGCGGTAATTCGTTCATCAGGAAGTTCAGATAAATATCAGTAGTTAATATTTGTTCCAAAATGAATGGTCCAATCAGCTGATCCCCAGTTACACTGCACCAAACATTCACTGAGAATCGATGTTGAAAGTTTCCTTCAACGATGCTGTGGGGATTATTGGCAGACCACAAGTGGGAATTTGGTCTATTGTTAACTCCATCCTGAATGAATTGTGCTTCATCACTAAAAAGTATGCGATTAAGAATTTGGCGATGCATAACCATCCACTGGCAAAATTGAACACGTTTATTGTAATCATCTGGTTGAAGAGCTTGCACACGTTGCAAATGATTGGGATACAAACCCTTATCATGTATGGTTCGTCATGAATGCAATGTGGATTCACCCATTCGTCTAGAAATCCTTCGAACACTGGTAGTTCGGCTATGTTGTACTAGGTCCTTGCGCTCCTCCACAGCAACGTGCCATCATGCTACATGTTCTTGGTTACATGGAACAATTGTCTCTGTTTCTCTTAATCTCTAGTGTGTGTTACTAAACACTTGCCTGTTTGGTATTCAGCGGTCCGGAAAACGTCTTCAATATTCCTCAACTGTCGCTCTGCTGTTACCATCACAGAATCCATAAATGAGATGGATATCAGTGTATTCAGTGGGTGAGAGCTGTTGATTCATTTTGATTGTTCACCTTAACGCAACACAATCTCTCGTACCACAAATCAGAACCAACTGAAAGAAAAACTGAGGATTAGTAGTGGTAACTTCGCTAACTGAAACTACCACCAGTGCTGCCATCTATCGAATTACACACAAGTAGGGATTTGTTTGCGCATCTTAAAATGTCTGTAGCTCCACAATGGTTGGAAATAGCACCTATGCTGTATAAACTGTTTTTACTCAATATCATCCCCCAAAATTTACCCCCCCCCCCCCCCCCCCCCAAATATGGCAGACTGGTTGTGAAACACCCTGTATATTAGGGTGTGTCAATTTTGTCAACTTTTTTCAAATCAATTTTGGTAGTGAAAATATAGTCTTTTCATGTCAAAACTTGAAATTGGCCAACCAAAATGAAATAAAATAACCCTTACCTACATCAATTTTACCTGTGTTTCAGAAATTGACTCTTACTAAATAATAGGACATAAATTGATTAACTATTCATCTGTCACAGAATTATCCCACTGATCGCATATGGAGTATTTTCAAGGTCATATAATTGTTGTACAATGTACAAGTCACAACATGAATAGAACTGTCCCTCACTCTCAGTCCTCAGTTGCCTCTTGGATGTCATAGACGGTGGTTTGCTGTTATTGCTCTTGTACCTACTTCATAGTTATTCTACTAGACGAATACTACAGTTTAACTGTAAGTATGGATTATTGATTATTACAATTATTTATTATCATCATATTCTTCTGTCTAATTATGTTGTAATCCCATGAAATATTTTTTTATTGAATTTTAGAACATCGAATGACTAAACTTTGAAACATCGTAATTGATATAAAATACTTAAATGTCTTTCTTCCTTTTCAGATATTCTTAAGATTCCAAAATTGAAGACAAGAGGTCAGTCGTCATGCCACTTGAGCCTGTTAGTCGGTACAGGTAAGGAGCTTCCCATATCAGAACTACCAACAGTGCGAGACATGCTGAGACTAGGGTTACTCCTTCGTGAACAAAATACAAACGATAGAAGGAACTACACAGAGAAAGAGCTCATAAGGGACATGATTCCCCCTCTTCTGCATCAGTGGAAAAAAGCTAGTGTATTATTCAAACCACCTGTACTCAATCAATATAGAACTATTGAGCTAAAATTAACAAAGCTGTGGCACAAAGCAGTTGAGACATCACTTGGTAAAGGAAAACTAGCAAAGAAAAATAAATTTCTGCACACACTTGATACTCTTCTTGACATTTTTAACTGCCAGTGTCCCATAGAGTTGTGTTCTGAAGCCAATTGTTCTCCCTCATGCAGAAGAGAACCTCACCCTCACATTGATTGTCGCTGTCCTCGTGAGAAGAAGATCCCTGTTTTGGAGCTGGCTTTCATAAAGGCGCAGAGAACAAAGGCAGGAGGCCAAGGAAGTATGCAGATTGGTTCGGCAGATTATTCAGAAACCAAAAAACAGATTGTTATTGCTAAGAAAAAAGAGAAAATCTGAGATAGGGAAGAAAAAGAAGAGTGAAGAAGCCACCCAAAGAGATGAAGAGCTCTATCAAGAGGTTTCTCACTTCTTTGAAAGCTCTTCAGATGAGCAGAAAGAAGCAACATCAGATGATAGCTCCAAAATGCCATCTGAACCTTCGCTGAAGAGAATGAAATACAACACTAAAGACATCTCAAACATTGCCCTTGCCAGTATTTGCCACCATACGGGGCTATGAGAGACTGCAGAGATTGCCACTGCCGCTTGGATAGATGCAGGCCTCATCAGCCGAGAGGATACATCCTTAGTGATAGATCATAATAAGATAAGAAGAGCACAAGAAAAAATAATGAAGGAAATATCTGATCAGCATGAAAAAGATTTGAAGGAGGAAGGTGTCTCTTGCCTTTTGTTTGATGGAAGAAGAGATGACACAAAAGTTCTCCTAGAGGTAGAGGGAATGGACAGAAAGTTTCCCGGTCTCATCAAAGAACACCACTACTATGTGTGTTCCGAACCTGGTGGCCGCTATTTGTTTCACTTTGTTCCTGAAGCAGAAGTAGAAGGCAAGAAACATGCAGAGGCAATTGCTGATCAAATAATATGTTGGCTTCAAGAAAGAAGACTTGACAGTTCACTGCAGGCCGTTGGTGGAGACACAACTGCGGTGAACACTGGATGGCAGGGTGGTGTTATGACGCATTTAGAGAAAAAACTTGGAAGAAGGCTTGTTTGGATTGTATGTGATTTGCACACAGGGGAACTACCTCTTCGTCGTCTCATCCAGGAACTTGATGGTCCTACAAAGAACAACAAGTGGTCAGGGCCCCCTTGGCAACATGCTAGATGAAGCAACGAAATTAGAAATAAATACAAAATTTCCAAAGGTCGAAGTAGGCCCTCCCCTTCCAGTGTTGTCTGAAGAAGTTATCAAAGACCTCAGCATGGATCAATCTTACGCTTATCGTATTGTTCAAGCAATCAGATCAGGAGAGTTGCCTCAAAATCTGGCTCTCTTGGGGATTGGACCCGTAAGTCATAGTCGTTGGTTAACTACAGCGATTCGTTTCTGCAGGATTTAGGTTTCCAAACATGCACTGAAGTGCAAAATGCTACAGAATTTGATGTTGATTGTTGAATTTATTATTAGGTTTTATCTTCCTCACTGGTTCAATGTAAAACTTAATCCAATGTGGATGGAGGGGTTCAACCACATCTTGTTTCAATTACAGCTACTGAGAACCCAAAGGAAAGTAGTGGTGGACATCGTGTTACCTGTGGTGAGAAGGTCTGCTTGGTATGCTAGGCCAGAGGCAGTTTTGCAAGCAATACTCTGCAGCCAATGTACCAAAGAGCGAACTGAGGCTGTGGAAATCATTCTAAAGCTTTGAGGAACATCACTAGATGATGACCAGCTGGGAGACTGCTCAGTTCAGACAAGGAAGGTACCTCCGATAAACGTCAATGCCACGAAATTGTCAGAATTAGTTAACTTGAGTTCGGAAGTTTTGGAGCCACCACTGACAACATGTATAACAAACAAAGATTTAACACAACTTAAAGAGGCCCCAATGCAAGTGCCAAAGTGGCCTTCTCACACTCAGAGTGTGGAGAGATGTGTGAAAATGGTCACAGAAGCAGTAGCCCTGTTCAAAAATCAACTTTTTCTTATTTTCATAGGTTTCTGTACTTTTTCCCATGCTTTTTGACCTGAAAAGGCCGAAAATCACAACCATTTTGACCTAGGTTGTTGGGAAGCATTGCCGCATGGAGCTTTAAGTTTTCTGCCTTGAAATCAGCCAAAAGCACCAGTTCCGGGGTCCCTTGAATCATGTTTTGCACTATAACTTTTTATCTAAACAAGATAGAGCAACAAAATAGGCACCAAATTAAAGTGTTTTTAATCCTCTTTCTAACTTATAACAATTATGATAGTCTTGGAACAAGAAATGGCACATTGGTACATACAAAGATTTCAGAAATATCACAAAATTCGTTTTCTCACACTCAAGGCAGACAAGGCGCCTTATTCATGACACAAATTTGAGATTAACATTTTGTCACAAGTCTAATCGATCAAGAAGTGAAAGCATTACATGATGATTAATTTCATAATGACATTTACACAGTCAGTTGTTGAGAGTTTGTTTCTTGAAGCTGTCAAAGCGGCATCTGTTGAACTCCACAGCTTGAAGGAGATAGTCCCTTTGCTTGGCATCTGTTATGACATTTGCAAAGTTGCTCATCATCTTGACACCACATTCAGCAATGTCATTCACCGCTTTCAGATTCTTAGCATAGTCCAACGCTTTTCTGTAGTCCTCATTCTGTGGCCAAGACGTGACAGGTTCCAGAAGCCACTCGGATCCAATGTTCAGTGTGTCCAGCAGGAAATGTGATTCTGGGCCAATGAGATCAACCAGGGTGGTCTTAGCTGTGACACTCTGGAATAGAGGCTTTCCTGTTCTGAAGCTGTCTGGCTTCTCAGTGGCATGTAACTGGGCAGCAATGTCGTGCTTCAATGTGTCACTCAATCTACTGCTGAACAGGGCAAATGGCACGACTTCCTGCATCAGGTACCATTTGTGGTTTTCCATCTTATTAAGTACTGCATCAGCAAGCTCTGGGTCAGTTTTCTTGTACTTCAACATGTCCTGGATTAGACTTAGATCTTCACGGGAGCATCTGCAGCAGACATTGACATCATCCATACAGGAGTGTAGAACAGCGCAAGAAGGTGTTGAGTCTTTCCAGCCTTGATACAGTGTCTTCGTTGTACTCAAGTTGATCTGCAAACATCAGCATTTTCATGGAGTACAGGTTTCTGGCCATCCATCTGGCCTGATGAATGGCGCCTAGTCGACTCCAGTGAATACCTCAAGGAGGCGTTCCTCCAAGAACAATGACTGTCAGTTCAGCCATTTCCCTGTAGTCGGCTCTTGGAAGCCTTTCTGCTGTTAGAATGTCTTGGAGTATTTCTTCACTGTTCTTCTTCTTCTTTTCCTTCAGCCATTTGCTGTTGATCGCCAGCATCTTTGGGTTTTCCTTGGACAAGTCCGTCCAAACATCCTTCAGATGCTCAAACCAGGGATTATCTGGCCCCTTCACCTTCCCAAACAGCTTCTCCCAAACTGCTCCTACTAGGATTTCCAGGATGTGATGTCGACAGGCCAGATAAAACACCTTTTTGTTCAGCATTTTCTCTAGCAGTTTGGCAGCTCCTCTGTGAACTCCACTGTTACTGGATGTAGTGTCAAAAACAAGGGCAGTAACATTATCCGTAAGTTCCCATGTCTCCAGTAAATCCATTGAAGCCTCAGCCTGAGCTGTGCCAGAAGAATTGTCAATGACAGGTACTCCCAATAACTTTCCTTCAGTGTATGAAGGTGGACCAGACACTAGCACAGCTAAAGTATCTGAGGTACTTCCAGGTTCACTGCCCAAGACATCTTTGAGCAACTTTCCATCCCAGTGTAAGGCAGCGTACTGTGGGGGGTTTTCACAAAACTTGGACATGTGACTGGCTGATATTATACCTGGACAGCATTCTGTTGCGACGTGTTGTTGAGATGACGAAGTTATCCAGATCAGCCCCTCCAGCTTTCAAGGTGGCAGAAACCATGGCAGTAACTTGATTGTCTGATAAACCAAGATGATCAGCTGTATTGCAGATGACATCACATTCCATGACCTTCCTTGGAAACGTCAGTCACACTAGTCACAGTGTCTTGATGGTGAGAACATCCAGGACGAGGCTGATGGTAATCCATGTCCTCTGTGTTAGCGTCGTTGTCAGTTGAGTCACCCCAGGTAATGTCATCCACATGAACAACTGCCTCCTGCTGCAGCTGTAAAATAGTACAACATGTTAAGACAGTAATTGTTAAGTACATGCTAAATATCGCAATGGAGTAAAACTTAAAACTTTTTGTAACGTTCAAAGTAATTAGTTTTACCTTGTTCTTGTCTATGCTGCAGTCTTTCATTCCTCGCTGCTTGCTGCAGGGATCTTCTCTCAAAAATCTTGTCATGACCAGACATATGACCTTTCCTCTCAGTCTTTTGGTCTTCATAGAACCTGATATCCTCATCTTTCTTCTCTCTGGATAACAGTCTGTTGTTCTGTATTTCCTGGATTGCATCTGGAGCTCCTATATCGAACAAGCTTTCTAATTCCAGCACAAATGCTCCTTTTTCCTCCAGGGTTACTTGCTCTTCCTTTGCTTTTCACCAGAGCACGATGTTTCTCATATAGTTTCATGAAGAGCTTCATTGCGTTGTACTTGGTCATTGTCTTGATCCTAGCCATCTGCCAGAATGGGATGATAGATTCAACTGTTTCATATGCAAGGTCTTGAACCATGGGCCTCCCTGCATTTTCCGGTAAATTCTGAAGATTAAGGAAATACTGGAACGCCTGTCTGTTGGTTGGAAGCTGGGAACCACTGATAAAAGCTGAAGGGTATCCAACCAGGAAAGTTTCAGTGAGAGATCTGGTAGATGGCCCAGTTGACACCTGCCTGTGGACAGTACGTGGAGGTTCTGAGATATCAGCTGTGCGCCCACGGAGCTCCATCAGCTCCTTGCTTAATGCCATTGTGAAGTTGTAACTTGTAGATGGTTTTCTAGATTCTGATTGAGTTTCTGTTGTTTCCTGAAAAATGATAGATAATTATTATTATTATTATTATTATTAATTATTATTTATTTATTTATTATTATTATTATTATTATTATTATTTATTAATTTTATGCTCTTTCATTTGATACCTAATTTGTTGCTCTATCTTGTTTAGATCAAAAGTTAAAGTGCAAAACATAATTCAAGGGACCCCGGAATTGGCGCTTTGGCCAATTTCAAGGCAGAAAATTTAAAGCTCCATGCGGCAATGCTTCCCAACATCCTAGGTCAAAATAGTTGTGATTTTCGGCTTTTTCAGGTCAAAAAGCATGGGAAAATGTACAGAAACCTATGAAAATAAGAAAAAGTTGATTTTTGAACAGGCCTACAGAAGCAGCTAGTCAAGTTTAGTCATGAGAGGCGAGAAGGCTACATCAATGCGCAAGTAGCAAGCTGAATGCTGATGTCAAGGAACCACAGCAAAAAGGACATGACTGCATTGGTTACTTTCAAATAAAGACTCTGAATGATATCTTATTGCCACTTTAAATGTTGATAGGATGTTTGCGCACATTTGTTATTTTGTTAAGAATTTACAGAAAAAAAAAAAAAAAAAAAAAAAAAAAAAAAAAAAATGGAGTTTTTTTTAATTAAAATTGATGTAGGTAGGAGTTATTTTTTATTGTTTTTGAAGTAAGGATATTATTTTGTATGCCAAATGATTACATTAAATTGCTACCAAATCACATGATTTTCAATTTAGTCATTTCACCCCAAAAATTGACACACCCTACTGTATATATACCATATGAGGGCCACTCAATATATTTTGCCCCACATTTTTTTTTCTTTCCAAGTTTCCTTGTAAGTTCCAGAAATTTTGTACACAAGTAGTTACATACCTTTTTTATAAGTTTTTATTTTTCCACATAGTATCCATTTTTTTCTATAGCTTTTCTCCACCTCGAAAGAAGGGCCTTTGCTTTGTCTGGAGCTATAGGGCGCATCCCTCTGTGGTGAATGTGGGAATGCATCTTCTTTCGATGTAAGGGCTCTCTCTGCCTTTGTGGACCATTGGACCCATCTGGACCCGGCTGATTTTCTGCTATTTATTTAGTTTTCTCCTCTTTTCCCCCAATCCTTCTGGCTCCCCCCCCCCCCCCCGTATTTGGCTTTGTTTTGGACCTTGGGTGAGGGCGGTGGTTGTCCTTCGCCCTTGTTCTTAAACCAAACCCAAGCCGTCCCTGCCATCTCCTACCGCGCGTTGGATGAGAGTGGTCATCTTTTAGGCATGGGGACTGGGTATGGGTGTATCTCCCCTGCGTGACGTCTACTGGCGGTGGGACCGAGTGTGCCCAAGATTCGCCTTTACCTTGTTGGAGTCTGTGGTGGCTGGGTGCACGCTGGGGATGAAGCTTTCTTTTTGTTTGCTATGGCTTCCTCTACTCCTTGGCTTACGACCTCTGCTTCTCATTCTCGGACTACTACTTTTAGCACTCGGGTGGTGGGCAACAAGGCCCTCGAGTCGTCTACCACTGGAAGACCGCATCCTGATGGGGTTGACCCCCCTCGGACTGCGGAACACTTGCGTCCTCCTCGTTCAAAGACTTCGCGTGTGTTTTATTTCCGCAAGTCTTTAGAACCCCTTGTGGGAGCTGACGATTGTGACCCTGATTACCCTCAGTTTCTGGTCCTCAGTTCTTCCACCTCCTCCCTCCTCTCTCAGTGGGATGTTTTTGAGGTCTAGACGACTTCACTTCCCGCTGTGGCGATCCCCGACAGATGTTGCCCCCCAGAGTGACGGTTCTCTTGTGGTGGAGGTCTCCTCCAGAGCCCAACATGAGAAGGTTTCGTCTCTCTCGACCCTGGCTTCTGCTCCCCTGGATTGTCTCCCCCATTCTTCCTTTAACACTTGTACGGGTGTAGTACATTACATGCTCCCCGCCTTTTGGAATACTCAGAATCGGATCTTCTCACCCGCCTCTCCAGTTAGAAAGTGACCCGTGTTTACCGCCCACCTGGTATGGTTCAGGGGGTAAGGATTCCATCTCCTTTATTGATCCTGACCTTTGCTCATTCCCAATTACCCGAGAAAATTAGGGCTGGTTATTTTCAATTTCTGGTCCGCCGGTCCGCCGATGTTTTACTTGCCAGAGGTTCGGACACGTCAGTGAGACGTGCCGAAGTTCCCCTGGCGTTTGTCAACTGCGCGTCTCCAACACATGGTTCCTCCTGTTCGAATCATCCTCGCTGCGCCAACTGTGGAGAAGACCACGCCGCTTCCTCCTCTTCCTGTCCGACATACCTCTTCGAGCGTGAGGTCCTAGCTTTCAGGAAGCGAGGGGCCGCGTTAGGTTCCGATTCGCTCGCCCAGTCCTTACTTTTGCTCAAACACTGCGCTCCTCCCGCCCGACTACCTCTCGTTCGCCCCGGACTTCGTCCACCTCCGTACCGTTCTCTTCCACACCTTATTCTAGGCCTGATCAGGCCTCGTCCACCCGTCCCCCTATCTCATCCCCTTTCTTCTCGTCGTCTCCACCCCCTGTGTTCACTGTTCCTCCAGCCCGTTCCCCTAGAACTTCCAATTCCACTGTTCCCATCTGCTCCACCGCAGTAACAACTAACCCGCTTAGTCTCCCTCCTGAAACCATTGCTGACATTTCAGCATATATAGCGAAAATCGCTCCCTCTTCTGGACTCTCCTCCCCTCCTCGCTCTTCCGTTAAACGACCCATCGCCAGCCCCCGGCGTATGGGTCACTCTACCAAGCTTCCTTGTTCAGGCCCCCCGTATCCTCGTCCCCAGTAGTATGACCGCAAAATGGGATAGTGCAAGAATGTTGCAATGCTGATCAATGTTGCAAAGAGATGGTGCAAGAGGTTATGAAACAAAGGGGGAAGGGGTTATGCAATGAAGGGGAAGGGTTATGCAACAAATCAATGCTGCAAAGGGGAGAAGGGTTATGCAACAAGTTAATGCTGCAAAGGGGGGAGGGGAGGGAGCTTTGGGGGGAGAAGGGAGGATGACCTCCCCCAAAGGGGTAACCTTAACCTAAGAGAGGGAGAGAAAGCAGGAGGAGGGGGTTTTTTGGGGGAGAAGGTGGGATGTCCTCGCCCCCAAATGGAAACCTAACCTAAACCTTAACCTAAGGAGAGGGAGTTCTTAATTCCACCGAGGTCCGTCGCATAATGAGCGTCCAGGGGCCCAGCAGCTGTTATATAGAGGGTTGAGAGTTACCAGTTATTGTTTTTAATTTTAATTATATTCAGGTGTACCTTCTTAGGGTGAGTTGCCAGGCAGCACCATTTAATTTAATTATTTATTAAAGGCAAGAGCGACTTTCTCCTTAAATTTGTTCAGCAAGATAACTAATTATTTAAACGAATCCCAATATTTTTTTTTTTTTTTTTAGTAATATAATAAGTAAATTACCGAAAGTGTGTATTTACTTTTGACAATCCTTTCTATACACCTATATTTTTTATAAATAAATTTCAGCAAAATCGAAGTAATTGATAAAAGAATTAAATGAGAAGTCTATATATACTTTTATATTAATAAAATTTTAACAAACTTCGCATTTCTTTGTTCAGTTTCCCAAATTTTAGCCAACTCCCCATATGAAAGCAAGCAAGCATGCAGGCATGCAAGCATCCATCACCATGCATTTTTCTCACTATTTGCAACACGAATAAAATATAAAAAAATTTAGTGATGGAATCCGTACCATGTTACAAATTTCTCGTCTAAACTGTAGGTCTAAGGTGATTCAAAAACATTACTACTTGACATTTTGTACTTTAGAACGGTTGCTTTTTAGCATATAAAAGCACATGTCAGTACAGTGATTAGACGAAGACTATGGAACAGTTAACGGAAATGAAGAATAAACGGGGAGGAGGAAAAGAAAAAAAACGGAAAAATCATAGCGGAGTCACAGCCGGTAAAGAAGTCGGGAGCGAAAGAGGAAGGAGAACAACCCGGTTACCGAAAAGTAGGGACCTTCAGATTGAATAGCGCTAAGCCTATCACAAGGTCCGACGCTCACCAAAAAGGGGAAAATACTCTGCGCAGAGTAAAACGGACACTCCACCAGGTGGGGTTAACTGTAAGTAAAACGTTACAATTGGGACATCGGAGCACCCGATCCCCAGCCATCAAATAGCCATGGGTCAGGTGGGTGTGGCCAATACAGAGGCGGGCCAGAGCCACCTCCTTTTGGCGCGATCGATGGAAGGAAGAGGCCCAACATCCTAATTTGGGTTTAATCTTGCAGAGTTTGTTATTTGTAGCGCCATCCCAGCGACTCTGCCACCGGGAGCGCAAAAACCTACGGAAGCCAGGGATATAATCGGAAAAGGGGAGGGACACGGGTGAAACCTGTAGTCGGCACGCGGAACGGGCAGCTCGATCGGCAAAATACCACCACCTTGCCACCAAAAGTGACAAGTATATGGCACAGTAGCTGGATTCGTCGGACCAGTGGGTGGACAGGGTCAAAACACTCCAGGGCACTACGGGAATCCGAATAGATGACAAACGACCCATCCGGATGCTCCCGCACCACCTCCAAGAGCGCTCAGAATGGCATAGAGCTCCACCGTGAAAACGGAAGCCTCATCAGGGAGACGGGTACATCGGGGAGCAAGGTCAGACGACTGGGGAACAGCCGCGGCCCCAACCACCCCCCGACGACCTCGAGCTATCTGTGAAGACCGCAACACATGCAGAGTGACACGCTGCATGCTGAAGGAACAGAGACCGAAGCAAGGCAGAGTCAGAATCGGCCCTGCGAACGAGGCGCAACGCCCTACAGCACGCAACAGGGGTGCTCTCCGAAGGTGCAACACCCTTGAAAGAGACCGGTATAACGGATGGAGGAGTAGTGCCCATACCATCGAGGAGGGAGGTCACCGTGTCGGTGAAATACCAACCCCCATCCCGGCAGAACGCCCTCTCCACCACCTGGAACAGAGGAGAGTTGGGAAGACGGAGGATCCGGAGATAGTGCTTAACAATGAGGAACGACCTCCGATCCCCCAAGGGATGGATGTCGCACTCAACCTGCAGACTATCAACCGGAGAGGAGCGGAAGGCGCCAGATGACATGCGCAGTCCTCTAGAGAGGACCGGATCCAGTATCCGAAGGGCCGTACGGGAGGCGGAGCCATACACCACACCCCCATAATCTAATTTTGACTGTACCAGGGACACGTACAAACGGAGGAGTGTCCGCCTATCCGCGCCCCATGTAGTATGCGACAGATGTCCCAGCAAATCCAGGGTACGTCTTGCAGACTCGCGCAGCCGGCGAAGGTGGGGAACCCAGCTCAAACGGCTGTCGAAAACCACACCCAGGAAACGCACTGACTGAACGAGGGCCAGAGGCTGACCCCCGAGTGTAAGATTAAAGGTCGGGACGGCGCCAGAGCCCCGTCTCCTCGACGGAAGGAAGGCCACACACCGTCTTCGGGGAAGACAGCGTAAGGCCCACAGACGGACGACGCTCAGCGTTCAACCCGATTGACCGCGAGTTGGACTTGCCTCTCCACGAGGGGGGGGACTCATCCCCGCTGCATAGACAGCCAGATCGTCGGCGTAGATGGAACATCGCACCGAGGGAGGAAGGGCTCCCGGTAGCGCAGACATGACCAGATTGAAGCAGGAGACGCTCAAGACACCCCCCTGGGGCACCCCCTCCTCCTGAACATACAGGTCAGATAGGGCCGCCCCATTACGGACGCGGAAAGTGCGACGGCAGAGGAAGTTACGAAGAAATGTGAGCAAAAAGTCCACAAAACCAAGAGACTTCAAATGGTCCATGACAACTCCCCGACGGGTCGTGTCATAGGCCTTTTGGATATCAAAAAAGACGGCCAGAACAAGATTCCGGCGGGAAAAGGCCTCCCGTACATCATGACCAAGGAGGAGAAGGGGGTCCAGAGTACCCCGAAATCGACGAAAGCCATACTGGGTCGGGGGGTATAACCCAAGCGACTCGAGTGTAAAGGAAAGTCGGACGGCCACCATCTTTTCAAGGAGCTTGCATAAGCAGCTCGTCAAGGCAATAGGCCGATAGCCCGCCACCTCCGCCGGATCCTTCCCCGGCTTAGGTATCGGGACCACAATCGCCTCCCTCCAACGGGAAGGGAACGACCCCTCAACCCACACCCGGTTGAAAAGATCCAGCAAGAAGTGTAGGGCCATCGGGTGCAGGTCCCAAATAAAGTCATACGGAATGTCATCAGGGCCAGGGGCTGAAGAACGACGGGTTGCCAAGGCAGCCCGAAGTTCCCGCATCGTAAAGAGACGGTTATAGGGCTCGTTCCCAGGCGGCGGGAACGTAACATCCGACAAAGGACGATCCGCAGCTGAAGGCGAACGGGAAACCGCATCAAAAGCACCGGCCAGCCGATCGGCCACAGCAGCAGGATCCGAAAGGAAGTCGTCCCCGTCCCGAAGGACAGGGCGACTAGCAGGGACCGGCTTCCCCTCGATACTACGTACCTTCCGCCACACAGCAGCAGAAGGGGTAGACGAGGAAATGCCGGACACAAAAGCACGCCAAGAGGCCCGACGGGCCAACTTGAGAGTCCGGCGGGCGAAAGCCTTCGCCCGCCGCATTTCAATCAAGTGGTCCGCGCGCCGGGTGCGGTGGAAGCGGCGCGTTGCCCTCTTCCTCTCACACACCGCCTGGTGACATGCTGGAGTCCACCACGGGACGCGTCCGCGGGTTAGCGGAAGATCGAGGAATACAGTCCTCCGCGACGCCCATCACCACCCGCTCGAAGAACTCCAAGCTCTCATCCACAGAGCCAAAGCTCAACACCGAACGGGCAATGACGGAACGAGCTCTGAAGGATGGCCAGTCAGCCCGCGCAAGGCACCACCTCGGTCGAGACGAGATACCCGGCTGCGGTCCGACCGGCTCAAGACACTGGGAATACCCACGAAAAATCGAGTAAGGCATCGAGGGACACCAAGTAGAGATCAATACATGTAGATGAACCCGTGGGTTCGTGGAAGTAGGTAGGTTCACCGGAATTGAGGCACGCGAAGGAAAGTTCCTCCATTAAGGAGAGCAACATACCAGTAACATTAGTCGACCGGACATCTCCCCAAGCCGGGTCGCGACTGTTAAAGTCCCCGAGGACGAGAAACGGTCGAGGCAGTTGCAACACCAACTCGCGAATCGCCTGCAAGGAAGTACGAAGAGGCACACACCGCCAGGGTAATGAATGATGTACATAAATCGCCGCACCCCGCCGGCGTGTGTGCTCATCCGGGGTGCAAGGGAAACCAACATAGCCAGAGAGACGAGGGAGCCCCCGCGCAGCCAGGATAGTCTCCTGGAGACAAACACAGGAAGGCCGCTCGCTCTCCAGCAGGGAGGCAAGGTTCTCCCAGTTAGCTAAAAGCCCCCTACAGTTCCAATGCAAAATGGAACTGTAAGGGGAAGTGGCATTATAAGAAGCAGAGAAGTAGCCACGGACCAATCTGAGCAGCAAACTCAACGGTCCGTAACCAGGGACGGAATCTGCTTCCCCGACTCACCCCGAATGGGTGGGATAGGGGCCACCGACCCCGCAGCTGCTTCACCCGTAGTAGAACGAGAGGTGGAAAGTGGAACAGGGAGTTCAGAGGGGGCTCCCCTGAGGGGGGGAGAGACGAGACGGGCCCAGCCGAAACCCCCGACTCCCCACCAGAGGGGGGCCGGGGAGAACCAGATGTTCGGGGACTCGTCACCCCAGACAAGTGCTGACGGGGGGGGGAGGAAAGGTCCACCACAGGTGGGAGAGGTAGATCCAGGAGAGAGAGCCGACCACTCTCAGCAGGAGCCGAAGGGAGAGACTCCATGAAGAAGGGTCAGGCTCCTCTCGACCGGGTCCACCATGGGAACCGAGTCAGTAATCGAGGGTGTCATGGGGCGGTGTACCTCAACTAGTGATGTAGCGGATGTCATTTTTTTCACATCCGCGGATGCGGATGAGGATGTTTGATTTCGACATCCGCGGATGCGGATGCGGATGTCTACATTTTCGTTATTTTTTAGGATATATTCGAGATTTGTTGTGTTTAACGTATATAATAAGTTATTATATAGAGAGAGCTGTAGCTATAATGTAGTATAATTGATTAATTGTACAATAATTGCTGTACTTTTCTCTGAACATATAAAATAATATCAAGCATCTAACTAATATAGAAATCAATTGTGAATTCGTCTGCAAATAAATTCGTTATATTTTGTCGAGTTTCAGCCACAATTAGAAACCATAATTGTGTACTAGGATGCGGGACGTGAACCCAACTCAAATGCACCTCACCGATCTCTTTCCCCAACCTCCACCCTTATAGAAAGAGATCTTTAATTAGCTTGATAACTATTTATATTAAGTTTAAAGTTTTATTAGGCATATTTATAAATGAGTAATTAAAATAAAGTAAACTAAGATGTTCATCGTTTAATATTCAAACTTAATTATAGGAAGGTTATGCTTAAGGAACATTAATTTTTCTGCCTTTTCTGCTGCCAGTCTGTTTCTCTTTTCATCATATATTAATCCAGCACTGCTAAATAATCTCTCGCTTGGTACGTTTGTTGGAGGACAGGCTAAATGTTTCCTTGCAAGTTTACTCAAGTATGGATAGATATTCTGCGTATTTTTCCACCAACTAATAGGATTGTCACATGCAGCCAGGCGTTTTTCTTGGTGATAGCTCTCGATCATTTTTACTACATCTTTTGACATCGCGTAGGTCTCGTCATTGCTGCTTGACTCAAGAAACTGAGAGAGAGATTCTGTGATAGATTTGCTCGTTGAAGGTGTTGGTTCTGTCACTGAAACTTTTATTCTTTTGGTGGGTGGCGAAGCGACAGATTCAAGAGATTGAAGCTCTTCAACTGCTTTGCCAAGTGATGATTTAACTCGTTCTAATGTACTAGGTGAAAATAACTTAGCTTTGTAACGTGGATCTAAGTAGGTTGCAAGAGAGTAACTTCATACAAGAACAGCCTCTCGTCTTGTCGCTTGCATCACTTTTGCGCACAATGAACTAGTTCTATTATTATAGTAGAATTTGATAATTTCCGCTTATTAATGACGTTTTATCTCAACGGTCCACATCCGCACGACATCCGCAGTCCAAAGTGCGGATGAGGATGCGGATGCGAGAAAATGTGCGGATGTTATGCGGATGTGACCTACATCACTAACCTCAACCGACACCCGGACACTAGTTGGGGCACCGGGAGGTGACGCCTCACCAGCCTTCCGTATAGGGGGGGGGGGGGTCCCAAGCGGATCAGGAGTGGCGCGCCGCTTCCCCGCCGGGGAAGCAGGGCGAGCAGTGGTCACGATCGGGTCTGGAGGGCTCCGACCACGGCGACGTTTCCTCCTCCCCTTCGGGGCATCACCTTCCCCACCCGAGAGACGAGTAGGCAAAGATCCAGACCCCAATGCCGGAGAGGGAGAAGGGGCACTTGTAGGCAGAGAATCAGATGGGATGTCTGAAAGTGAGGCAGAGGGACAAGAAGGTCCCGCGGCGCCAGGAGGACCACCAACCCCCGGAACTTCCAGGGGGGGCACCACCGGTAGGCGCCGGGGTAGCACGGGAGGGGCCCGAGGACCCGCCAGGGCCAAGAGCCGCAGCATAGGACAACCCCCGCCGCGGCTCCCGGTCACGGACCCTATCGCGCGCCTCCCGCGCAGTAAGGAATTCGGTAGTCCTTAAGGACCGCACCTCGAATTCAAACTTGAAAACGGGGCAGTCTCGAGAGGAGGAAGGGTGGTCCCCCGAGCAGTTCGAGCACCGCGGGGGCTTCGTGCATCGGGTAGGGTGTGCAGGCTAGGGCTGTTAAAATGCCGAACTTTTCAATACTGGTATTGATACCGATTATTTTGCCAATACCGATATTGATACCGGTTTTATATTAAAATATTTTTATTTTTAAATCACCAATTTAATAGTGAAAAAAAGTTAAAAATTCATCTTTCACTTGAGTGCCCATAGCCATAAGAATGTATATGTCTTCTTATACCAGCTAACCTGTCGACCGACGTTGACTTTAGTCAGTTTAGTAGCTTAAATCACCCGAACTCTAATCCAATTCCTTCAAAATGTAAGCCTTGTGTTTTATTTAACCACAATGCCATTTAATGTATGCCACAAATATTAAGTCTTGAAAAGATCCTATAGCTGAGGATATCTAATATAGCTATAATATTATTGAATTATTAACAATCAACGAACATTATAAAAGGAAAAAAATAGTCAAAATAAAAGAAAAATCCTTTAATGAAAAGTAAATTTACTATTAAAAATTATTCCTTTTTCATTTTGAAAAATAGACTTAAAGAAAAAGACTATCCAGTGAATTCTCAGAAAGACTTGATCTCAATTTTGTGAGGTATAACCCTGCAGCCGCAAACGCTCTTTCGGATTCTACACTCGTAGGTCTAATGGAAAGTAATGCATAATAGAGCTTATCTAAATTTTCTGTTCTTTTCGAAGACACTTCAAAACTCTTAAATTCTGTGTTGGGATCAAAAGTGGAAGGTTTGCTTCTCAATGGGACTTTTTCTAATTTCTCCGTTTCTTGCATATATTCAGCGAGCAGTGGATCATCAATTTTATCCTTGTTCTCAACTTCAATTTCAGTTGGATTTTCAGGGCAGCAAGATGCTGCTTCGTTTTCACCGTGTTTCTCGTATTCAACTAATTGTTCTTCATCTTCAGGGAAAAGTCTTTTAAAAATTCCCTCTGCAGTTCTCTTGAGCACTGTTTTAGATGATAATGATACATTAAAATATTTTTTTATCCTGAGGATTTCGAATATTTGTCTTTTTAGGAAAAAAGCAAACCCCTAAGCTCATATTTTTTAAATGCAATTCATATTTCGCCTAAAACAACTATTTCAAAAAAAAATAAAAAATATACTTCCAATACCGGTATTGACATCCACGGTATCGGTATTCTTTTTTTCTAATACCGGTAGAATACCGGTATTTCAATACCGGGATTCGGCCCTAGTGCAGGACCACCGCAGCGGACACGTAGCTTACCCTCACGGCGGCACGCAGAGCTAACATGGCCGAACCGGTTGCAGCCAAAGCAGCGAACCGGGTCAGGCACATACGGTCGCACCGAAAACTCACACGACCGGCGATCACCCACGCCCCAGAACCTGGGCCGGAGGTACAAGGGAGTCAAAGGTCAGGAGCAGACGAGCGGACGGGGTAAGAGCACGATCCCGGCGTGACGAAAAGCGGAAGAACTTCGTTACCCCTTGGTGGGCAAGATCCTCCTGTAACTCGCCAACCGGGATTGACAGCAGACGGGAAGCGAAAATGGTGCCCTGACAGCTATTCAATTGCGGATGGGGAGTCACAGAAACTCTGCAACCCAAGACATCCTGCAACTGTAGAAGGGACTCAGTCACCCCCGAAGAACGGGACTTCAAAAGAAGAGACCCATCCTTCAGAGGGCGGATATCATAACGACAGGGAACCCCCACCGCCTTAAGGCGCTGAAACACCCGTTCCGAGTTGCCCGGAAGGGAGCCAGCGGAAGGGCGGAGAACAAGGAACCTGTCCACCGGACAGAAATTGACAGCAGGGACAGGTCCATGTGTAACGGTAACAGAGAGTGGGCGAGAGAACGAGGGCCGCGAAGACCCCGCCCTACGGCCACCACGAGTCCGGCCACGAGAGCCAGACGCCGCAGAGGACGAGAGCGGGCCATACGGCTTTAAGGTCAATCCAGCGGAGGCAGAGGCCGCTGAACGACCAGAAGTAGAAGTCTTATGCAAATTCAAGGGCGGGCCAGAGTCGTCAACAGGAGGGGATTGAAGTTTTGAAATTGAACCCATAAACAATAGCTTTACAAAAAAGACAGCCTCGGACCCAAGGCAATGCACCATCCGCCGCTGCATCCTTCAAGGCGCAGGCTCAACGTCCCGGGTAGCCCGCCCCCCAACCTGACTCGTTTTAAAAACAGCAGATTCGCTCTACGGAGATTTGTCCGTTAAGGGCCTAGCAAAGACCCAATCCAGACGCAGCAGCGGTCCGGGCGCCCGTACCGTCTCCAGAGCACGGCTCAGCCACGGAGCGATGCCCCCCGGCGGGTGCACCCGATGACCCCAAGACTGCAAAGGGGATACTACAATTGACAGAGGCCCAAGACCGAGTCAAGACAAAAGAAATTCCGGGAGATACAGAAAAAAAGGGGGAGCAAAAAGAAAAGTAAGGAAAAAAAAAACGCAACTAGGTAACTCTTCGCCCACACCCCGCGAGGAGTTGAGGAAACGCCACCAACCCACGAGGTGTACGAGCCCCCTCGGCCCGGCAAGCCGGAGTACCTAATCGAGGGGGTCATCTATGTATTTCTATATATATATATATATACCGGGTGTCCGAGAATTATCTGTACAATGTTTGGCTGTTATTAAAAGTCAACCATGAAGTGTAGAAATTCCAGTGTTGTCCCATTTTACAGAGAATCTCGTTAAGTTTTTTCTGATACCAAGTTGTGACAAGTTTTTTAGAAATTGCAGTGTGTCCGAACATTATCTGTACAATTTCATCTTTTAATAAAATTCTTGATAACACACGTAAAATTCTTAAACAAGATTATTTAGAATCTG